>CAUZXS010000690.1:0-57500 GCA_963585895.1 Sepioteuthis lessoniana
AGGTGTAGGGAAGGGCGCTGACCCATTCCCAGGATTGCTCCACTTTACACCTCATCCTCAGATTATAGAGCTGAGTGCTAAGCAAGGTGACGTCAAGTACCATTTTTTGAGTCTTTGGTATGACTCAACCAGGGATTGAACCCTGGTCTCCCGAATCATTGGCGAACACTCTACTCATTAGGCCAATAGGAAAGTTCTCAATTCAACCTGTTAACCTCTCTCTAAAAATAACCTTGTATTACATTTCACTAGAGGTTGGTAAATAGTAGTATATATATATATATATATATATATATATATATATATATATATATATATATATATATATATATATATATATATATATATATATATATATATATATATATTGGGGGAGAGAGAGAGAACAAATTGGTACACTGATATATGCTTGAGCATAAATTTGTTAAACTGGATATGTTTATTAAACTGAAAAAAATCCATTTCTGTTATTTACAAGCACAGATTGTGTGCTGCAGCTCAAGAAAGTTGATACTTAAATGTGTCATTAAAATGTACCGTCAACTTATTTCCTAATCTCTTGTCATACGCTCATCCATTTCTCAAATTGTGGACTTGTTTTTTTTCTGATGTCTTAATCTCGGCATGCCAAGAAAAATCTCAGATATCGACGGTGTCGCCTAACACTCGGAGGGGAAATTAAAAAGCCATGCTGAGACACATATTTAAACCAGTCAAATAAAAACAAATAAACAAACAAAAATAAATAGCACAAAATATTTAAAAGCGCTTATTAAAACATAGCAAAAATGTGAAGCAAAGATGGAATGTTATTTAGATTATGGTCATAAAAACCTACTTATAACATTCATGAATTTGGAAAATAGTATTAGGACTTCAACAGATATTTAGTAAGGCAAAATATAAACTATAAATTCAAGAATTGATTCCGACAAAGTGAGAAACATTTAGACCTATAAAGGCAATCTATCTTGCACATTCAATTATTATTCATATCATGGATTGTCATTTACTACTGGAACCATGTAACTCAGTATAACTTGTCACGTCTTGTTTGAAGAGGAGATGGTCCCCAAGATAATCACCATTGACCAGAGAAAGAGTTTAATCATCTCCCTCGCTTCCTCTTTCTCTTTCTTACTTTCTTTTCCTCTCTACCCTCTCTCTCACTCACTCTCTCTCTCTCTATCTCTATCTCTCTCTCTCTCTCCCTATATATATATATATATATATATATATATAGAGAGAGAGAGAGAGAGAGAGGTAATTTACTAAGCTTTTTTGCTTAGATGTAGCACAAGGCCGCATGAATTGGGCACCCAATGAGAATAGAGAGAGAGATCAGTTTGTTCATATATATTCATATATCTAGCTGTGATTGTTATCTATCTATCAATCTAGCTAACCCATTTATTTCATATCTGTGTAGCCCTACTTTATAGCTATCTGTTGGTACGAAAGAAGTCACTATGGTGTAGCGGCTAACGTCCCAGACTGTGATGTTGTAGTTAACGAGTTCAAACTATAATCACGCTTTAAATTCATTTTTGAATTAATAACATTGGTAAAGGTATGAACTCCCCAGGTATGTGTTAAATAGAACCATTAATTTTTTTTCGGGGATGGATCTGGAATTAAATAACCCAGAAAGGTTAATATGCCTTCGAAACAAGAAATCAAACCGTTTGATGATTGTCTCTCGATTCATTTATTTACCAATCTATTCGTTTTAATTTAATATCTTTCTCGGCCTGCGAAATAATAATATAATTTGTAGATATACGCTTAAAGGAAACAACCAGAGTCAACCAGATAAGTATCAAGTGACATTCTGCTGATAATAAAACAATACCTGCCATGGTCCCTTTTCCAGAACCTCCCCTAAGAACATTATAAATTCCTACTGACCACAAAATGATCCTAGAAGTCCATGATTTCCCATTGTGATAATAGTCTATGATGATATTTACGCTTCTATTTAGATATGGATAAAGGCTTCTTATTATCAATTCATTGCTGTCACAATTATATCAAGAATATGAATGTCATTAAGACGGAATAATAACAAAACAACATTATCATTTAGCTGGAAATAGCTCGGAAGACAGTTTTATTCATCGAGTTTGAGTATTTTAAGTGTAATCCTCTTATCCAAGTCTTGCAATGATAAACTACAAGTGCTTAGTTATATATATATATATATATATATATATATATATATATATATATATATAAAACACAGCTGACAGTTAGGCGCTGATATATATATATATATATATATATATATATATATATATATATATATATATATGAGAGAGAGATTGTGTGTGTGTATGTGTATGTGTGTGTGTGTGTGTGCGCGCGCACGTTTCAGCACCTAAAATAACGCATTGACTAACGAGCTAATCTTGGGAGCTCAATTAACTGATATGAGTTCGATTCCCATGCCAGAAGAGTTATTGACGTATGAGGTCATCCTAACCAACTAAACGAGTAACATACGGACACACGCAAAGCTATACGAATACGTGCTTGATATATGTATATATATACATATATATATGTGTGTGTGTGTGTGTGTGTGTGTGTCTCTCTCTCTCTCTCTCTCTCTCTCTCTCTCTCTCTCTCTCTCTCTCTCTCTCTCTCTGCATGTGTGTGTGTGTGCGCGCGCGGAAAGTTACTGCTAAATATATATTTACTCAAAAAAAGGGATTGAATAAATTGATTATATAAGCAGTTATATGTACGCCAGGAGGAGAATGTATGCATCACACACACACACACACACACACGCACACACACACACACACACACACACACACACACACACACACACACACACACACACAGAGTCTCTGTCTGTCAATCTGTCTCATTCTCTTTCATATATATATATATATATATATATATATATATAATCCTTGTGTATAGTTGTAAGCAACTCAGTTAATGTATGCATAAAAATATGATAATATATTCGATTATTCACTTCGATATCTAGCTTGCAAGCATGTCATTTGGGTTGTAGGAATATTTGAAGACCAGCAACTTTCCGATGAAAATTCATGATTCATTGGAGTTGCAATAAGATTCCTTTCATCAGACCAGTAGCTCTTCCATCAAGTAGGTCTTCCCATCCGTCCGTGTGTCCATCTTTCCGTCCACTCAACTATCCATCCAGGCAAATATCGTATCCGGTAGTCATTAAGCCTATCAAACTACCAATAAGTCTCTGTCAATCCGATAACGCTCGCCTTCAAGCAAACAGAGTATCTGTCACGGGCACCGGAGGTACATGTCGTATGCATTTTAGTACACACGACGCAGATGGCTTTTATTTAATACGAACCATAGAAACGATACTAATTAGTCAACTAACATAAAACAAGAAACAAGAAAAAATGTCCGGTGATAGAATATGGCTGAAAATTATCGATCTTCTTGATAATTTCAAATGCAATAAACTTGTCAATTTCAGAGTTTCGTCCATGTTTCCATTGACCTGGAATCATTATCACTATGACCACCACCACCAGTGGCGACAGCAGCACTGGCTCTGGCTGTAGCAACAGAAAGAGCCTCCTCATTAAATTCATTTATCATCGATTCGGTAACAAGAAGAAAAAAAGAATAGAAATACGTATTTGAAGTATTAAGCAGTTAATATATATTTTCAGTAATCCAATTTTTCTCTGGGAAACGTCTGTTTATTTATCTATCAAACGCTCTATCGAAAAGTTCTAGGCCTCACCATGATGTTAAATTTGTCGCTTACGCCTCACATTTGTATAGGCCTCCCTGGCAGTGAAGTTAAAAAGAATTCTGAATAAAACCTTTTTTTTTAAATCTTATAAGATGAGGTTCTGTGTTTACGTGTCAAGGATAAAGTGGAGCAATCCAGAGAAAGGAGTAGCGCCCTCCTTTACACCTTGGTGTAGTAGTTATTGAAAAGGGAGCCTTCTGGTAGCCCTCGACTACGGTTGCCAATTTTAATTTTACTTTATAACAAAAATAATCAACATTGGCTTTTCTTTCTGTGTGAGGCTATGAACTTTTTGAATGAAAACGTATCTCACTCTCTCCATATCAATCTATGTACATAACCATCTACATAGATCTATCACAATCAATCTATCCACCTAACTATTTTCTTGGTATCTATCTATCTATCTATCTATCTATCAGACAATAAATATTTTATTATGTTCATATCTAGCACTAATACCCTTGGGAAAGGTATGAATCCAATTATTCTCCCTCCAGCCATGGGTAAATAGTAGGGCAGACTAGGTTCTTCAGCCTTGGTGTTGGCAACTATTCTAGGAGAAGGAAAACTTTGAATTCAAACCAGTTAAACTCCGCTTTAAAAAATCGACCTCGTGTCATATCCTGCCCGAGCGGAGGGGTTAGGTAAATATCATTATGTTCATATCTATAATCCCTTCTTTTGTGATCAATAATTAGAATAAAATTTCATGTCAAAGTTAAGTTTTCAAAATTTGGATAAAAATTAAATCAGATAAGACTGTATACTTAAGATTATATCAAAAAATCAAAGGAAAACTCAATGAAATACGGGAACTGTATGCCAAGGTGGCTATAATCGTTTCATTCATTGATAATTTCTGTCTTGATAAATGCAGATTCATTGTTTTTAATTGGAATCATTTTGAGGTGAGGCTTCTTAATCTGAGAATTATTTTTTTACTTATTGCGGACTTTTTGTCCTCATCTTGGTAGTTTTTGTGTTGTTTCTTCTTCTCACTACGTTTCGGCCAAATTTCACCTCTGGCCTTCTTCAGGTGATTAACTGCGACCTCGGATAGGAATGCTGAGTCTTGTAACCGTATCCCCAGTAATCTCCATACGTGTACGTAAATATTCTATGTGTCTATGTATGTGCATATGTGTGTGTGCGTGTGTGTTGGGTTAGTTTTTCAAATTATTGTTTTAGTTGCTATTTGCGATCAATACCTAAGTTTCTAAGCGTTTCAAAGTTTACTATTAGCTGAGAAAGTTTAATGAAAAGTTTAGACTACTTTCTCTGTTTTATTTAATCTCGCCACACCCCCAACTTTCCGCGTTCATCCACAGAAAAAATGCAAACGATTGCATCTAATTACAATTGTGATGTTCTTCTAACAAAAAGGGCGCGTAGATAAGTATGCAGATTTATTCATACAATTCAATATTGCAGTGGGCTCATTTGCATCGCACATATCTGCTACAAAAGATGAGATAAGAGATACAAGGAGAGCAAGAAATTATAGAAACAAAACAATGCTATCGGAATTTCAATTGGTTAAAAGGGACCCGCGACTCCACTACAACGTGTCATTAGAGAAGTGGGTAAGGAAAAAAAAAATGACGGAAATAAAAATGGCGGAAATTTTAATCAATTTTCAAGCAGATAATAAATCGAGCTAATTTTGGTTCCACTAGTGGAGTGATATTTTTGGAAAAGTATACTAACATTTATTCTAAAAGGAAAATATAAGCATTTATTTTTATTTCAGAGCTAGCAAGGTTACTGAGCATCACTCAAAATATATTTTTTTTTAAATTACAAATTTATATGACTATTTCATAATTTTATGCTTTGTATTATTTTTATATGTACAGGGTGCGGAAGCAAAATATGGAATAATTTTTAAAGCATTTTTTTTAGTCTGATTAGTCCAATTTGAAAAAAAAAAAAAAAAAAAAAAAAAACTTGATAAATCAAAATTTTCATGATAAGCTCTATTATTCAAGCACGTTTTAATTTTTTTTTTTTTTTATCAAAATTCTGCCCAATAAGAGTTAGCAAGAAAAGAAACGACAAAGAATCTATGATTTGCATAACGCTGAAACCAAGCGCAAGCTTTTTACAAAGAAGAAATAAGAAATACTGAAAATGAGCTTTTTAAGGTAAGGAGGGGTGAGGACTGATTGGTTGGTTTGTTTGGTTGGGTTTTATGGCATATCAACCTTTGTAGGTTATTTAACGCCAAATCCATTTTTATGTAAATAATCAGCTCTATTTCAAACAATTCAGTTTAGCATGAGTACACAGTTTAATTGTCAAATCATTTCTATTTCAAACTATTCAGTTTATTCAAGCAGTTATCTATAACAGTTCAGTTTAGTGAAAGTACAGTTTCAATTTCAAAAACAGTTCAATTTCAAACAATTCAGTTTTGCCTAAGCATGCAGTTTAAATATAAGTACAGTTTAATAGTGAAAAACATTCCAATTTCCTGCTATTCAGTTTAGTCAAGCAGTTCTAATTCAACTAATTCAGTTTAGTATAAGTAAGATTTTGTTTACACACAATTAAATGTCAAAACAGTTCTATGTTAAAAAAATCTATTTAGTGTAAATACAGTTTCAATGTCAAAAACAGTTCGATTTCAAATTATTCAGTTTAGCTAAAGCATGCAGTTTAAATGTATGTACGGTTTAATTGTCAGAAACATTTCTATTTCAAGCTATTCAGTTTAATCAAACAATTCAGTTTAGCATAAGTATGCCGTTAGTTCTATTTAACCCATAGATAGGGCCCTATCATGTGCAACCAAGTCAGGCCAGAGTGGACCAGGGAGCAATGGCAATGAAGGGGTGCTCCATATTCCCTAAAGCCCCAGTATTACTGGGACCTCACCATCTGACTGTTTAGCGTCATATCCAGAACACTCATTGGGGTGGGTCTTACCCCCCTGCAGAGGTGCAGTCAGTGTATTCTACAGCCCCAGCCGATTGGGCCATGATTGAAGAAAAAACGAAGAAAAAGGGATTTTTAACTGCTCTTACTACGGCGATTTAGAAGGACAGCACAACGTCAAGAAGAAAGAATGCTAACGAATTGTAAGTTCCCGAGAAGACCGTGAGGACGGCAATTAAACAAGATATAATCTCAGATCTTAACCTCCTTGATTACGCTATATGGGGCCTTTTAGAAAGAAAAACAAATGCAACTTCCTATCTAAATATTGGTTCGCTTAAGACTGCAATTGAGGAGGAATGGAATAAAAAATCTGAACAATTTTTTTGAATGCATGTGTATCGTTTCGTTGGCGCGTTGATACAATAACGGAAAAAAATGGCGGCCATATTGAGTAAACAATACTGATTTGTGTCTATCTTCTTTTTTTGGTGTTTATTCTTCAAAATTAAAATTAATCTTGTTTTATTATAGAGTCATTCATTATAATACAAGAATATTTCTAATTTTGCTTCCGCACCCTGAACTATTTCAAAAGACCACTTTGTCACCAAGTCTTAGAATATGCTGGCTGTATTCTCTAAAGAGTGCTAAGAACCACCTCCATAATGAAGAAACGGGCATCCTTAGTATGATATTAAACTGATTTTAATGGTGCGACTCTAGTGATGAAGATTCGGGGGTGAGGAGTTGCCCTTGATTGCATAATTCCTTGGTCGACTTAAGTCTCGGACTGATTGTAAGAGAAGTAAAGCAGACATTGAAAAAAATTTATTAAGCAAAAGCAAAGAGAGACTAACACCAATTCCAAGTTAAGCAACTGATATTTCTGTTTGACTTAGATCATATCCTTCAAAAAGCACCGATCATAGTGATTAACAGATTCAATACTTAGATGGGTGACCACTTAAGAAACAGCAGGTACTTTAAGGAACCTGAGGGCTGTGTTCCCTATCAAAGCTAAATTTACAGCCGAGTCAGCTCGAACTGTTCAATACGTCGACTGCATTTCTGCAGAGGGGTAAGATCAGAACATGACGAGTATCCTCGGTATGACTTTAAACCATCAGATAGTAAATCTTCTGCCCTAGTGCTTTGGAGAATGTCAAGTACACTTTCATTGCCATCATCGCCAGGTCCACTGTGACTCTGGGTAGTAATACTTGTAAGAGCCCAAACGTATGCGTCAAATCGAACTGTTTAATCATTTTCTATACTTGAAACAATTCATCTATTCAAAAAGAAACGATTGATATGAAATTGATTTATTAGTATTAGATTGCAATTAATTTGGTGCAAATAAAACTATTAGTGCTTAATAGTAATATTTAAAACCATTTAACTTAGTGCAAATAAAACTATTAGTGTTTAATCGTAATATTTGAAAGCATTTAACTGTGTGCAAACAATATAGAACACAACTTGAGACCATTTAATTGCATGCAAAAAATTGCGATACTTGAAATCAATTAATTGTGAGCAAACAAATGAACCCTGGATCATTTAAAAACAATGTTACCTACAAACTATTAGCTTAAAAACCATATAGAATACACGTGTATAAACAGAATTTGGCATGCAGTAACTCACAAGTGTTAGTATGCCCTAAAACATAACGAAACGAAACCAAACCCAAGCAAAGTCATGTCGACAGACCTGGTTCTTAAAAGATGACAGAAATTAAGCAACGATAATCCCGTCTGTTACTTAGATGTGTAATAACTAAAACAACAGTTAACACTCAAAGTAATCTTGTGTATCATATCTATGAATCAACCCAAATTCTCCGCCAAGCCCAGGTTATGACACTAGGTAAATTTTAAGTGGAGTACAGCTGGCTTGAATTTAGAGTTTTCCTTCTCCTAGGCTGGAAACTTAGCCAAGAGTAAATAACTCCGTATTACCCATAGCGCTGGGGAGAACAGATGGATTCCTCCCTTTTCCCAACGACATGAGTTCGAAGTGAAACGCTAACAATCGCGTCCATGATTTGAACTTGGATCAACGTTACCATTTCCTTTGACGATAACAACCCCCATATATTTCCTCTATGTGTGATCAATAAGTAAAATATAGATTCATGACACGTTAAGTTTTCAAGAGTTGGATAAGAATTAAACCAAATAAGACGGTGTAGCTTAAAATAATATCAAAGAAAAACTCAATGAAATAGATGATTTGTATGCCAAGGGAGCTAATTTGAAGTAAACGTTTAATTCATTGGTAATTTCTGTCTTGATAAATGCAGATTCAATTTCAATGCATCTTGAATAAACCTCTTATCTATCTATCTATCTATCCATATCTGCAGTATCATTTCAACTTTCTCTAACATTTCCATTACAAAAAAAAAAAACTATATAAAGTGGATCATTCTCTTATTAGTTAAGCCGAGGACTTTTCAGCACACCGATTTTTATGTAGATATATAAGTACGTGAATATTTCATGTATGTGTATGTGTGCACGTGCATGTGTGTGCGTGTATGTATTGGGTATAATTTTTAAACCATTGTTTTTATTAGCTGCTATTTGCAATCAATGCATAATTTTCTAAACGCTGCAAAAGTTATGCATTTATATATGTACGAAAATATTCTTTGTGTGTGTATGTATTTCTATGTGCACGAACTCGTGTTTTGGGTACATTTTTCCCGAAGACATTAGTACGAAGTGAAAGGCAAACAACCACGTCCAGGATTTGAACTGGGATCAGCGATACCATTTCTTATGACGATAACAACCTCCATATATTTAAGCAAAGCTAAGTCAACAACCGACACTTTTGTTATGGCAAACAAATAACAAGGTTTTTCAGCGTCCGGCGAAGCTCTGCTATGTCATGGAAAAATAGAGTAACTTGCCAAGTGAAGGCATCTACAATTTTAGGCGGCATCGTTATATCTGTCGCAACTTCGCAATTATACAAGGGTTTATTGCAAGATCTGATAGAGAGATTGCACCATGTCTAAATAATAGAAAAAAAATTAATTCCCTCTTCGTTTACCGTGCCCTCATAAACAACAGATAAGGTCGAATTTAAATTAGAAGCATCGGTTAGTACGTAGATAGACGTTGGTTTGTAGATAGAGGTTACAGATAACAGATGTATGGTCGACAGATAACAAACTATCGAAATATGATGTTTATGAAAGGGAAACTAATACTTTCTTTTAAGATATTTCTAATTTATCTTATCTGACGTTAAAGAAACGAAATTTTCATTCGAAAACATGCGTGATAATATCAAAGACGACCGGATGGAGGTAGACTTCATTTTGTTCATTAAACTTGAGTTAATACTCAAACATAATTAGATGGAAGTCAACAAGCAGTACATTACAAGGATGTAGCTTTAAGCAATTTTTGAAAAATATAGGATTGCTTAACAAAGGTTGTAACATACCCATACATGAATATGTGAAATTTACATAGAATGTTCATAACTCATATACCGATAACATAGGAATCCCGAAACACGAAAAACTTTCCGACTTCTTAGTTCAGGTACGAAAATTTTATTACCTTTGAGTTAAAAGGTTTTTCGACATGAGGAAGATAGAGGCACAATCTTTCTATGACGACTTTTCCATCTGCTCCCCACCACCACCACGTACGGCACCCGCCGCAAGTCCTCGGCGAGCTCCGAAAGTCAACCGTCTTCTTCCGATGCAGGAACACAACTCTCTGACTTTTCTCAAATCTCCAGCCCTCGCTTCCGGTGCATGACGTCATTCACATCCCCCTATCTGGGATTTTTATTTTGACATCTCTGAATGACACGTCCGCTCGGCGCGTGCGTGAACACCTGCTCTCATGTTTGCACCTAACTAACCCATGCACTGAGCCGAAAGGTTCACAGCCAAACTAAACCCAAAGGCAAGATATATAAAACAAAAACCGTCCGCCATTATATTACAAAGTGTTATAGTTCTCTTATATCTCTCATCATCCATCGCTTCAAGTAAATCATGTAGACAACATCCTGTTCCCGTAGAGAGCTGCTGTAGAGAAGTTCTTGTTAGTCGACCAACACTTGCATGTCCGTGTTAAGGGATCCTTAAGAGAACGTCGTTCATGAGTTAGTCCCTACTTCTCAAGAAGTGTTTCGCATATCTTGTTCGTCTTATTGTATGATTTACGAGATGGGAGGTAAGTGGCCGCACAGCTGGTGTTTTGTCAGATGTTGCTTCCATGATTTTTTAAATATTGCTCGTACCCTTCTTGTGCAATTGCCACCATGCTCTTTCTGTATATGTTTTTCAGCGTCCATATGTTACATCTATATAGTAGAATTGACACAACCGTTGATTGGAAGAAATTGCGTTTTCTTTTATCGCTAGTCGCATATTGATCACATTTTCTGTAGATGAGACGCTGTTTCCGAGGTACGGGAACTTGTTCACTAATTTCAGATAACCATTATATACTGTGGAGCAAATTAATTGATATTTTCAGAAGTTTTTCAACAAATATAAACTCTACATTGAAAATGACTGCGAACTAAACAAATTTATTGTAATTGAGAAAACGAATGCGTAATGTGTATGGTGAAGTATCTTTCAGCAAAGAATATGTTTACAAATGGGCTAAATTGTTTTTAAAATAAAGGTTAAAATAATATTCACGATGATCGCAGGCTAAACAGGCACAAAATGGCCAACACATTTGAAATAGTGAATTCTGTAAATGCGCCCTAAAAGAAATCTAAAATGTGATGCAAACATGCTTTCATGGGTAAAATGTGAGTCATTTTTATAGAAACATTCGCCTTATTTATTCTATTTGTCGTGCGCCCCATCAAACGTGCGAGTATGGCACAAGGCCTTTTTTAAAAGTGGGTCCGAGCGCAGGTCCGTAGACCAGACACGCCTGGTGGCTCCAAAAATGCCTCGCTCCCCATTGGCATTCTTCTAAAAGAAGTGCTTTAGGCGCCATGTCATAAACGTAACCCTTCCTTGAATGGTAAGAGCCTGGAAGGACGGCCCCCTGAGGCTAGAGGAGGGTCGGCTGCGTAACCTGAACGCTAGGCTACCCCAGCACCCACGTCAAGCAGCCTCGACCGAATAACCGCCGCTGTCAAATACAGCTTATTACCTTACATTTAGATGTCAGTTCACCTTATTTATTGAATGATTATTGTACGAAATTACAAAGAATGCAATTCTCTAACCTCAGTGCATAAAATAACTCTTGATGGGTTAAAATGTCGTTACTCATAAGTGATGTACTCCGACGGACCCCAACATATGGCCGAGCAAAAGCAGGACGACCAGCTCGAACATACATACTGCAGCTATGTGTGGATACGGGATGTAGCCTTGAAGACCTGCCAGAGGCGATGAACGATAGGGAGAAGTGGAGAAAGAGGGTCAGGAATATCTATGCTAGCGGCACGACATGATGATGATGATGATGAATGGATCTTTGCTTTAATCTATTTTTAGACATAAGAAATGATGCATTAGTTAATTTACAATGGCCATTTTCTCATGTTTTCGGGAGGCGTTTCTTCACCTTTCTTCTTTTGGGTGGCAAGTTTCTTCCGTATCATAAACATTTCCATCTATGGGGGAAAGAATTGGTTGCCCTTCTTGCCACCCAAAACCACAAGGGCAAACTTCGGTTTGAATTCAAAGATTTCCATCTAGACTAGTTATTTTGCCAAAGCAAGAGCCCAGTATCCTATGCAATTTTCAGTTAGCTGCGAATACAGTTGGGGAGAAGATATGGTTTGGTTTATTTTGATTTGATTTTATGGCATATCAACCATTGTAGGTTATTCAATGCCAAATACTTTTTATACATACATATTGATGTGGACCCAAAGTCGGTACACAGAAGGAGAACACGGAACATTGTTTAGAAGTAAGAAATATATATCAACAAATGTTACAAAAGAGTGTCCAATCTTAAGTGTCGTACTACTGCTACCACTACTCCCCCTTTTTAGGATATTACTACTCTAGTAATATAGTGCTGGAAGAGTCCATGATGCAGGTAAGTTTCAGTCTCATAACACATATCAAATATATGATTTATACATACATAAGATAACATTTTTAAACGAGCCAGAGACAATTTTGCACGGTTAAATGGCTTTAGTTATTTTTATCTATTACGGATACACAGTTAATTGTAAAAATAGTTCTATTTAAAACAATTCACTTTAGCTAAACTACATTTTTTTACACACAGTTAAATGATCAAACAGTTCTATTTCTAAGAATTCAGTTTAGCATGTCAACAAAGTTATATCGTTCTAAGTAGTGTTATGTATCACTAACAATTCAATGAAAGTTCGGTCATTTGTTCACACAGTTAAATACTCAAACAGTTCTATCCCAAACAATTCTCTTTAGTATAAGTACACATTTTAAATGTCAAACAGTTCCATTTGACCCTATCAAGTATTACCACTCCAAGCAAGTGTAGACCAGTGAATGATAGTAATGAAGATATACTCCGTATTCCCCAACGTTCCGGTATCACTGAAGCCTTATCATCAAATTGTTTAGTGTCAAATCCAGGACACTCGTGGGGTGATTCTTACCTTTCTGCAGAGATGCAGTCAGTGTATTCTGCAGCCCCAGACGACTGGCCCTGGCAGAAGAGATGGAATCTCAAGGGGATTAGCACAACGTAAAACCCAAATAATCCCTTCCATTCTTTTAAGTAGACTCACCAAGTCCATTGTTTACAGTGATAGCCGTTACAGCACCCGATTCTTTTAAAGACTCGGATAGAATTCCAAAAAATATAATCAAATATTCGGTCTTTTTCAGAGACTTTTAAAAACGATAATCTGATTTGCAATCTTTAAAATATGGAAGCGAGTATAGCCAACATTTTGCAATACTCAAAAAATAGTAAATATTATTCAAATAAAAGATAAAATCGAAAGGAAAATTTAAAAATAAACTTGTGAAACTTAACTGATTCGATTTTTTTTTACTGAGAATTAATCAGGGATGATTGTTCCAGAAAATATTTTGAAATTTTTATTTCTTTTCCCAAATGATTTCTGAGAAAATTTTAGGAGCTCAAATAATTTTTAAATTTATTTATTTATATTTTTAAAGCTGGTAATATAAAAAAAAATTACTCAGCAAGTGGAGAAGAGCAGAGAGATCATTGAAATCCTATTAGGAATTTATTTAGCTACACGAACGTATATTCTCGAGTAAAGGTCGACTTTTGAAATAATCGTTTTTAAACGTTGACTTTAATCTATGAAAGAATCATTTGTATAGTGGATATAATGATATATTTATATTACAAAATCAAAAGGAATTGGAACAAGAGTTGATTTCAAAGGCATATCAAGTTGTTATTGTAAGCTTGGCCAATTCTATATTCCTGGCATCATGGAAACATGAATTTTGGCTCCCTTTGAAGAATAGAATTGTAATTTTACATATATTTTACCGAGAGAAACATGAATGCATATATATAAGAAATAGTAGCAGCGATAATGATTCTCTCCAGAAACACCAAAGTGAAAGTACGTTCACCAGATGGAGACACGGAATACTTCGACATTGTTGCAGCAGTACTACAAGGAGACACACTAGCCCCGTACCTCTTTATCATCTGTCTAGACTATGTGCTTAGGACTTCGATCGACAAAATCAGAGAAAATGGCTTCGAGCCGACTAAGAGAAGAAGCAAAAGGTACCCCGCAAAAACAATCACGGACGCCGACTACGCTGATGACTTGGCGTTACTAGCGAATACGCCTAATCAAGCAGAGACACTACTGCATAGTCTGGAACGAGCCGCAGCTGGCATTGGCCTCCATGTGCATGCAAACAAAACTGAATATATGTGTTACAACCAAACGGGTAACATTGCCACACTAGAAGGAGCCTCTCTGAAACTAGTAGACAAATTCACCTACCTAGGAAGTAGCGTCTCATCAACCGAAAAAGATATCGACACACGACTGACGAAGGCATGGACAGCTATCGATAGGCTCTCGATCATATGGAAGTCGGTCCTAACTGATAAAATGAAACGCAGTTTCTTCCAGGCAGCGGTTGTGTCGATACTGCTATATGGATGCACCACATGGACGCTAACGAAGCGGCTGGAGAGGAAACTAGACGGAAATTACACAAGAATGTTGAGAGCAGTATTAAACAAGTCCTGGCGACAACACCCCACGAGACTCCAACTATACGGACACTTGCCCCCCATCACGAAAACTATACAAGTCAGACGAACCAGACACGCGGGACACTGCTGGAGAAGCAAGGACGAGCTATGAAAGATATGAAATAAACATTTTCATTCATTTCATAAGTATTCATAGTCATTTCAGTCCCCTCCACTCTCTGTCTCTCTCATATATATATATAAACATTAAGTATATACAAATAAAAAAAAAACATCATTTTAATCAGCTAAAGGGAATTGTTCCGATAGATAATTAATAATTTACACTGTAGTAAATTATTCAACGTTCTTATTCACAATTAAAAGAATTCCAATTTTTTCGAGGGTAAAGAAGAGTTTCTGAAACGAAATTCAAAGACTGAATAAGACAGCAATGAAGAGGGAAAAGTGAAATTGCTAAAAACGTTTACCCGTGAAGTAAAATGTTAGGCAACTGGTTCGGAAAATCCCTTGTGATCTCACCTCATTACATTTACTTTCCACTACAGGCACCTAGTAATATGTGTAATCTGACTACATAAAGACTTTTCTTCTATTTTTTATTCTATTTAATTGCCTCGTTTTCCCTTTTTAAAAGTTTGGAATGCAATATTATCTTGGACACACAATAGGGGCACTCTAGCACTTATAGCCCTGGGCGACTGCTTGTGCTTTTGATATTTTTGGCCAGCCCTGATTGCAAGAGGTTAACTTGCTCAAATCTTATAAAAGAGGACTATGTTCTAAATAAACAAACCCATTCTTCAAACCATATTTATGACAGCTTTAATATTCGCCCAATGAATCTTCAAGAATAAAGGTATTATATATCTTTGTAATCAATGTTAGAAAAGTAAGCTCATGAACCATTACTTCGTATGTTGTATCGTTAAATGAGATTGCCGACTATGATTTAAGTACGTGAACTTTGGCAAAGCACCACCTTAGTGCTGCCTTTTAGGCATATTGTCAAGATTTGTATCAAGAGACCTTCCCCAAATACGAAATCAATGCCAAAATTTTTTTCCTTCAATGAGTCAACCTTTACCTCATTATTTAAGATAAAATATATCCTAAAAAGATCAGTTTTAATCTGAAATTGTTTTCGAGATTTGGAATAAGGTTTTGCATAATACTAAAGTAAGTAAAAGTAAAGTTGGCGACCGTAGTCGAGGGTGACCAAAAGGTTCCCTTTTCAATAGCTTCTACACCAAGGTGTAGGGGAGGGCGCTACTATTTTTCTGGGTTGCTACACTTTACCCTTGATACGTACCTTTGCTGAATGTTAAGCTAGAAGTTATCAAATACCATTTTTAAAGTCTTGGTATGACGCGACCTGGGATTGAACACAGGCCTCTCGGACCATTGGCAAACACTCTACCCACTAGGCCAATGAGCCGGTAGAAGTAAAAGTAGTAGAATTTTTCTTGCGAGATTTTCACTCCAGCGTTAGCTGCCTCATTATTATTAATATCATTATTAGTAGTAAGGTATTTAATAATCTTAGCTTTGTCTGACACATGATCAGGATATGAGAATCGAACTCAAGTTTGTGTCACTGATTTATGAGAAGAGACTGAAAACCATTAGATCGAGTTGATACATACCTTATATTGCTGATTGTTAAGCTAGGAGGTATCAAGTACCATTTTTAAAGTCTTTGGTATGACGAGACCTGGGATTGAACCCCGGACCATAGGCGGACACTCTCCTCAATAGACCAATGAGCCGGCTACTAATTTTCTTAAATTTAACGAGTTGTTTATATCAGCGTTAGCTGATGATCTTTGAGTTTGAGAGACTTTAAGTCTCCTCAAATCTCTTGGAATCTTTCAAGTATCCCTGCTGATATTCCGATTGCTGTAATCTCATGGTCTTGATTCTTATCCTGATTTCTTATCTCTTTCCCGAGTCTTTGGGTATCGTTACATGAGTACCAACTACATTTGATATTACCATCATGTTCATGTTCCATAGTTTTTTTTTTAGCTCTCTAGTAAGATCCAAATATTTACTCATCATTTTTTTTATTTCCTTTACACCCTTTGGTTTGCTGGAACGGCAAACTCTTCTAGATGATATATTCATACGAGCATATATACGTACCTATAGATATATGTACAATATTGCTCATGAATAGCTATACATCAAGCAATTTTTCTTAATAACCTAGGGGTTGTCTTCGTGGCGTAACGGTTAAAGCGTGTTAGCGAGTTCAGACTTCAGTCGCGCTATTACGTTAACTCTGGGACAAATACACTTGGGAAACGTATAAACACGCTTATCTTCCCAGTTATAGGTTAAATAGTACCACCAATGTTCTTCTAGAAAGATGGGTTTGGCATTGAATATCTGGAGAAGTTTGACATGCTATCAAATAATTAAACAAATATAATATGTTAATTTTCTTCGAATTTAAAGACACGATAATAGTTGTATTTCTAGTCGTACATAGTGCGAACAAAACGGATATTATTTTCTGAGACGAAGCTTGATGATTTTTATCGGAAATATTTTTCGGACTATTTTCTTTGTCTTTATTGTTCTTTTTTTTCCAAAATGTTTCGGCAGCTGTATCCTCCGGCTTTCCTCAGGGATCACCTGCTTATCTGGGCATAGAAATGATTCAAACTGGGAAATCATTTTTAAAGTTTGATTGGTATTATTTGTCATAACTTAATAGCTACGACGTTTCGTAAACAAAAATTAAATGTAGTAGTCCCAAAAATATATATAGTAGTCCAAAAATAATAACTCTATTGAGCGGTGTGTAAATTTTAAATCCAATTCTGATTGTATTATTTTCCCTTTGAAAACAATAAATTACAGAAATATTGACCCCCCACAAAAAATTAACTTTCCGTTAAAAATGTTAGGGGTTTAGTTATTAATGGATTATCATCTTCATGTGTTACGTTATGTTGATAAACACACACACACAAACATATATATATACAAATACTCGCGCATATATAATGTGTGTGAGCATAAACTTGTATGTGTGAATTTATCCAGTCCTTTTGCCACTGGTAGGATGTGACATAAAATGAATTTTTAACTGGGGTTCAGCTGGTTTAAGTTGAGAATTATCTTTCTACTGAAGTGCTTGCCTAACCAAGCGTAAAGGGCCGAGTCAACCTTGCAAGTGTGTGCGTGCGTCGTGAGAGAGAGAGAGAGAGAGAGAGAGAGAGAGAGAGAGAGAGAGAGAGAGATTACTTAAATCCAAGATCAAACAAGAGCATAACTGGAATTTATGTATAAGACTTAGTTCAGTTTTGCACAATTATCGAATCATGCGGCACTTAGTGAGAATCATGCGCATTAACAATGGACTGTCTTTAGGTGCAGACATAAACATCAGGGAATTAAAAAAAAATATGCAGAGACGAAAATTTTATCGGTAACCCTTATGAATAGATCTACGTAAAATAGAACAAAATGTTTCCCGGAATTTAGTCTTATATTAGTAAAAAGAAAACTTAGATAAAACGAAGTAACATAACACCGTATCATTTTTTTTCTTTTTTAAACCGTATTTCTTGAAGCCGATGAAACGACGCTGATCACTGGTTATAACATTGCAGACGATGCCGCAGGAGAGACAGTGATTCATATAAAAAAAATCCCTACGTTGCTCTGAGGCCTTCTTTTCGATTCTTTCGGGTGAAGAGTCGGTTGCCATTATTAGGTGAGTTTAGTTGTTTGCTCTGCTGTAAATAATTGTCGAATTTTCTTCATGTCCTCAATTGACATCCATTAAGATGCCATAAATTCTATGTTTGTAGTCAATAAAAATGAAAGCTGACACAAAAGAAGACAGAAAAGCTGCAGATGTAATGGATGTCAGTGCTCTCTCTCTCTCTGCTTTCCAGCGGTCTTATATTTTCCTGACACATCCCTGATAAGATAATCTCTTAAGCTCAAAACCCAACATGTTTTAAAAAAATCACGATCTTTTTATCCATGCCTTATCACAGAAATGTGAGCATAATATGGTGATGGGATGGAGTAAACGAATAAATTATTAATTAGAGGGTAGAGGATGAGTGAAAATTAGAATAGGAATATATGGATTGCTGAGGTGTTACACAAGTGATCCTTACTAATTTTGGACTTTGATTGGAAAAAAAAAAAATTCACCGTGTCATTTGTTTCAGCTGCTCCCAGAAAGAATCTGCTTGTTTGTAACACGTACAAGATATATCAAGAAAACAGGGATGAGATTCGGAAAATTTGGTGAACCATGTTTTGACTGGACACTTTTGGATTAAGATCTAGTCCAAGTTTTGTTTGGAACGAGTACGGGGGATATAAAGAAAGCATGGATAATATTTGCGAGACTTAGAGAAAAATATTTGGATTGGAAACATTCGAATTGGTTTTACTATGACTATAACTACAATCCATTGAGGAACATGCATCCGTTTTTCATGGTCTGATATGTTGATACAGTTAAATTGAGCTGTGAAAGTCTATAAATAACCATTCTTATCAGCATAGGTTTGCTATTGTTTAAATTACAAAGAGAATTTATATATTTTGATACAGTATATGTCTAGATTTAAAAACATCTTAAGATAGAAACAAAATCTTAATATGCAATCAGCTACAAGTATATTTTCTATGGGAGGATTTACTTGAGTTTAAAACTTAGCAAATACTACCAACCAAAGAGAGACCCTCCCTCTGTAACGACATCTGTAACTATGACCGTGATTGTAACGATATTCCCTTTAAGAGATTAAAAACATAATTTTAGCTATTATTAAAATCTAAGTCGTTTACATGTAATGTTACCAACAATTTATGAAAATGATTATTCAAATATTCACAAATTCATCAAGGACATTTTTTCTATTTTTAAAAACAATTCGACAATTTATGATCTTCAAAATGGCCAACGGTTCTTTAAACTTCTTGAATGAAAATCGCACTTGGTCTATTTTTGAGCCGCATTCATCAACATTTGTCTTATCTTAGTTGCCTACAGAAAAATAGATGGAAATTATTGATAAGAAATTCTCAGTATTATCAATCATTAAGCTCACACACACACACACACACACACACACACACACACACACACACACACGTGGGCTGGATGGATGTAAACATTTAAACAGATTTACTGGTATGCAAATAGATATCAATAGCTGAAGTTCCTTTCTATGTAGGGTAACATGTCAAATCTTAGGTCACATTTGATTTTCACGAAAAACAAATATTTAAATACCGATGGCTAGTAAGGTTTACAGCGCAGTATAATCCGGAAAAATTTTCACATATATATATATATATTTATATATATATATATGTGTCAGTGGTATGTATATATATATATATATATATATATATATATATATCGATTGTGAATGAGTATTGCAACAATGTACTAAGATCTATGTAAGCAAAGAGGTCAGAAACAAGTTAGGAAAAAAAGAAAATTTGAAAAGTAATTTCACACAACAGTTACTTAATGTTCCTGTCATTATATCTTTTTCAAAGTGTTTATTATAAATTGTCACTGATCACTGCGGAAGTAAAACTTTCATTCATTCATATATATATATATATATATATATATATATATTCGAATGTATGTGAACGTTTGTGTGCGAGCCCATATGCGAAATTATGTCACAAGTAATAATGATGAAAGGACATCTGGAATAATCAAAATGACCTGCGTCGTAGAAGAGCGGACGTGAATCTGTGTAATAATAAGTGGGAGGTAAATGTGAAGGTTTTCTTTGAATGTCACGAGTTTATTAGGAACATAATGGAAACCGTTCATTGTAGTGTATCAGGTCATGTGAGTTAAAAACAATAGACTAATAAGATAGAAAAAAACTGGAAAGCGCGAGTGATAGTCTCGGAGGAGAAGTATTACAGTCCAGTGCGAGAAGAGAAGTGAGAATGATGTTGAGGTCGAGAGAGAGAGAAAGAGAGAAAGAAAGGAACAAGAAGAGAAGAGAGAGAAGGTGAAATAAAATAGACTGAGAGAGAGAGAAAGAGAGAGAAAGAGAGATAAAGAAAGAGAGAGAAAAAAGAAAGGGCCAAGAAAAGAAAAGAGAGAAGGTGAATAAAAAAGACAGATAGAGAGTGAGCAAGAAGAGAAGAGAGAGAAGGCGAAGGAAAATTAAGTAGAGTGAGAGAGAGAGAGAGAAAGAGAGAGAGAGAGAGAGATAAAAGAAAGGAGCAAGAAGAGAAGAGAGAGAAGGTGAATGAAATAGACAGAGAGAGAGAGAGAGTGTGTGTGTGTGTGTGCAAGAAGAGAAGAGAGAGAAAGTGAATAAATATTAAGTAGAGAGAGAGAGATAAAAGAAAGGTGCAAGAAGAGAAGAGAGAGAAGGTGAATAAAATATACAGAGAGAGAAAGAGAGAGAGAGAGAGAGAGAGAGAGAGCAAGAAGAGAAAAGAGAGAAGGTGAAACAAATGAATTGGAGACAGACAGACAGAGCTCTAAATAGCAAGATATATTCTCATTTATATTTTGCTGTGATACAAAAGTGTTTAGTTGTTAGTATACCTGTTAGTCTGAAGACTGAAGGATTAACTCCAGAAAAGGGAGTTCAAAGAAATGCTGTGAACTGAAAATGAGAAGAAAGAAAAGAAATGTCTCCAAGATATCTTAAAATAAAGAAGAAGAAAAAACTCATGGATGAATAATAATAATAATAATAATGATAATATTGGAACGGTACCCAAAGATTTGGAAACGACGCGAGAAGAATTGGACATCGGAGGACCAATTGAGACCATCCAAGCTACTGCATTGTTAAGATAGCCCAGAATACTGTGAAAATTCCTGAACACCTAAATGCTTTTGCTGTCACTCAGACTCCAATGAAAAATCATTAGCTATCGCTGGTGTGAAAAACTCGCAAGAAGTTAAATGATTGGGGGGAAAGGTTCTCTCCTGGGAATAATGCAAGAGATTAAGATTTTACGATAGTGACAAATGATATTTGCCGAAACCAGAATATAGCTTTAAAAATAAGATACCTAAAATCCTCCGGGGTTTTGAGATGCAAATGTATCTTTAAATCCCGGTCAGAAGACCAGACCTAGTATTAATCAAGAAGGGGGGGGGAAATGACCTAGTCAACTAGTAGTTTCTGGCGTCTCAGGGGAACGTAGAGAGAAAATTAAAAAAAAAACACGAAAAGAGAGACAAATGTTCGATCTTGCCAGAGCGCTGAAAAAAGGAGGAGGAAGAAGAGGGTGAAAAACAAACAAAATATGAGACAGAAGAGACCAAACATGAAGTGTGGGGGAGTGGTAATCTTTAAGAAGAAGGAGGATGACGAGCAACAGCTGTATTAAATCCGATGAAAAAATGATATCTGCAAAGACAAAACGTTAAAAGAAGAGAAAGAAAAAGAATTAGACGATGAGAAGTATTTAAGAAAACGCACAAAAATATCATCTCACAAGAAAAAGAAAGCTAATATTCTCCAATGTTTTTATCAACTCTTGCTGAGGCATTTAATGTAGGAGTTAATCATTTTTTTAAATGATTATATGGTTTCAAGTAGATAATGATAATAATATTTTGTAAAATATTATGGCTTCAAGTAATTATTTCTCATAAAAATGCTTTGCTAACAGTTATGGGATTTAAAGTATTCCCATCAAATATTGGTAATTTATTAACAGAAGAGTGACTTCACACTCTCTATAGCTCCAGAAATGAAGCCTCATCACTATAAGCATTTTCGTCTTATCCCCAAGAAACTTGACAAAGAACGTTAAGAAGAACGAGAAGAACGCAAGAAGAAGAAGAAGAAGAAGAAGAAGAAGAAGAAGAAGAAGAACGCAAAGAAAAAGAAGCGTAACAAGAAGAAGAAGAAGAACAACAACAAGAACGTGAAAAACGCGAAGAAAAACGCGAAGAAGAAGAACGCGAAGAAGAAGAACGCGAAGAAGAAGAAGAAGAAGAAGAAGAAGAAGAAGAAGAAGAAGAAGAACAACAACAACAACAACAACAACAACAACGTGAAAAACGCGAAGAAGAACGCGAAGAAGAAGAAGAACGCGAAGAAGAAGAAGAAGAAGAAGAAGAATGCTTATATTTCATAATGATCCTGATTCATTACGAAACAAAAATGAATAAATTTCACTACCTAACAAAGAAGTACGGAGAAAAATTGAGCATTGAAAAGGTTATAGAGATGAAAACCATGAAAGAATACAAGACAATGAGAACGAATGAGAAGTAAAGAGATAAATGTTGAGTTTAGTGGGTGAAAATGAGGCCTGAGGCATTTACCGAATAGCCACAAATAAATCATGAGGAGTTCTGATTGGCTGGCACAAATCCAATGCGCCTCATTACTGTTAATAATGTCCCTCCTGCTTGATGAAGCTAATCCAACCATTGGCGTTACTTCCCTGTTGATCGCGAGAAATTTTGATAAAGTAGGGGAAAATTTACATAATTCTAACTGCGGTCAACCATAAAACAAAACCTATTTTCGCTAGTGAAGATTATACGAGATCCAATACCTTTGAGACTGGCTCTAATATGATCTATGGACAGTAAAAGAAGATAAAAGAATGTCTTCTCAAAGATATTTAAATATAGACGTTTAAAAGTGAAAGCTAAGTTTTTCGATATGAAAGTTTGACAATAGAATAAAGCAACATGACTTTATTTTTACCTATCTTCATTATTTGATTTTAAACAAATCTGACCTTGGGCAGTAGGAACCCTAAGAAAGTAACAGGTATATAGCAATAGAGATGATGTTTATCTTTGAAACGTTTGAAAACTTACATACAATGTCCTATCCCAACTAGTGATCTCGAGTTGTGACACTTGATTTCTGCCTGGCGTATTCAACATCTAAAACATCATTAATATTCATTGTGCATTCTAATTAGTTTTCTCATGTTGTGACACACAGTTCCAGTCGATGTAATCACCGGGCTTCTTTAAGTGTCAGCCGTATTTGCTAACTTTCGAGGAATTTCAATTGAATACTTTGTAGAAGAAAAATAAAATGTGTAAATTAAATATACCGGTTAATTTCTGTATCATAATTTGTTCACCTTCCATGTGCTTCACCGGATAGTTATTTGAAAAACAATTGGGGGAGAATACTTCATTGTTTGATTGATGTATTTATTTTGTAGGCATGTCAAACGGCTTTGGGTTATTCTGTGCATAGAGGTTAGATAATCACGTTCATTGTACATTTACATCTTTTGTGAAGTTGTTTCTTTAGAATTCTTTTCTTGCCAAAAGGTATATGATATCAAGTAATCCTATCTAATACAAATAATTTCCCCAGAACTTCATGGATTAACATATTCCAAACTAATCCTAACGATTATTGTTGTGTATCACCACCTTTTTCCACACAATGAACTAGTTCATCTGCAATATATAGCAGTAGCTACAAATACCTGGACAGACTAGAAGGTGAAGAGCAGCTTCTTATAGGAATAGTATTAGAGCGTTGGAGACTGGAGATCGCACTAGATCACCTTACTTGCTACCGTAATAACGGAAGCCAATACTATCGTTGGACTATATCTTTATTCTATATTCACTAATCCTAATGTTCTTGTCTAGAAATAATCTCTCTATTGTATATACTTTTTCCTGAGAATATATCTCTATTTCCTCTCATATCGTGGTTTGTCCTTTATTTAATATTACAAGCGTTCACTAAACAGAACGCAACGATTATATGGTTTCAGATTATTGTTTCTATTTAATATTCATTTCTTTGTACACATTTATATAGTTTCAAGTTACTAATATTTGTAACCCTTCATAAATAATCATAGTTTCACGTAACTATTCTTAATATAATTGATTTACAACTAAATAGTATCAACTATTCCCATCTAATAAAAATAATCTACATGAATTTCTAAAGTTTCAATGGCCTTATAAGTAGAGTGTTCGGCAATGGTCCCGGAGACTGGGTTTCAATCCCAGGTCGATTCATGCCAAAGACTCAAAAAATGTTACTTGATTTCACCTTGCTTAACACTCAGCATTATACGGTAAAGATCAAGGGTAAAGAGGAGCAATCCATGTAATTAAGTAGTGCCCTCCCCTACATCTCAGGGTAGTTGCTATTGAAAATAGAGCCTTCGGATCATCCTCGACAAGGGAGACAACTTTACTTACTTTATTTTACTATCGAATACGAATAATTTTTAAACCGATATATTTGACCCATACACGAGACTATCACAGGTAATACCACTCTGGCTGAAAGTGGATGTAGGAGCAATGGCAATGAAGGAGTACAAAAAAATCCTTTAATCTCCAGAAATTAATCTATACAATCAGTTTAGTATCATATCTAGTATATCCACCAACGTCAGATTATAATTCTACTTCAGGAGAAACAGTCACCACTGAAAATTCTCGAGAAAGTTAAGTCTATCAATTAGGTTATCAAAGCAACGTAATTAGGAAGGACAATCATTGGGGAACTTTAAATTGGGGCAATGAAAAACGTTCAAAATTTTGTTTATGGCCGTTATTTAAGCTACGAATTAAATGAAAAGTGTGTGAAGAAAACTATTAGTAATAAATTATAATTAGACAGTTCATTAAAATTAATGGTTGTTGGGGATAAATTTATATTATTCTGATGTATGTAAAATTAAGTGGAATTCTGTTTAAACAGTTTATTTAAACTTTATATTTTGTTTATATTATTCCTTTAAACGCATACCTCAAATTCAAATACCCACTGACTCTTATTTGGATTCTTAACAGAAATAAACAAGAATTGGCCCATTTATTAATTTTTCATACATGGGGAGTTTCAGATTTCGAATTAACCATTGACTTTTCGGAGGGCACCTTCTATAAAGTAATGGTTTAAACTAGTCTATCAGATCATTATTACTGAGTCCGATACTCACTGGGTTCCCTGCTATTGTGTCAAATATGTCTACGAAGATACATATTAACATTGTGGTGTATTAGCTTACGATCTGTATTTACGGCATATCAACCTTTGTAGGTTATTTAACGCCAAATCAATTTTCATATAAATAATCAGTTCTCTTTTAAACAATTCAGTTTAGCATGAGTACAGTTTCAATGTCAAAGCTGGACAATACCCTTTCCAACTTGACTGTCAGACGGCCCGTCGAAAAAGCTGCGTGGGGACAAAGGGAATAGCAAATTACTGCAGTCGGCATTATCCCCTGGGCAAGGACCAATTCGTTTCTGTTTAGACAGATTAGTTTATGTCTATCTATATGAACTGAGTAGGGTACATAGATAGATAGATTCGCTTATATCTACCATTATAAACAAACTAGGTTATACAAACCTATATATATATATATATATACATCCAAAGATATATATATATATATATATATATATATATATATATATATATATATATATATATGAAATAAAGTAAAGTCGGCGAATGTAGTCGAGGGCAACCCAATAGCTACTAAACGGAAGTGTAGAAGAGAGTGCTAATCCTTTCTCTGGATTGCTCCAATTTACTCAAGATACGTACCTTATAAAGCTGAGTGTTAAGCAAGATGGTATCAAGTACCATTTTGCGAGTCTTTGGTATGACTCGACCTGGGATTCAACCCCGGTCTCCGGAGTCATTAGCGAATACTATCTTCACCAGGAAAAAGGGCTGATTATATATATATATAAACAGACTGCATATACAGACAAACAGATAGATAGATAGACGCATTTAACACCTTCTGAGCCGACTAGGAAACAAAGTGTAAATGAGCAGGCACCTCTAGCATTTGAACATTCATGAACACATTCCATTGCGCGTTTCACTGCCATAACATGTCTTTATTTACATGCATGTCGACTTTGACGTTGATGCAAATCTAAAAGCCTCTGTACACACAGAAATACCCACCTACGCGCATGCATACATACACACATACGGGTACATTTATGAAGTCATCTTTGGAGTTCTAAGAAGGCATACACCAGGAAGCATGAGTGATGTTTGTAACTTAATGTGTATGCGTGCATGCACGTATGTATGTGCCCGTGTGTATACGTGTGCGAATGTGTTTGTTAAGCCAGCAGCTAAGTCACGCCTAATCAAGATAATAAAGACGAGCATGAAAGTTGGTGTGTGGCCAGAATCAAACCACAAAGCGTTTGGGGAATTATGTAAGTGAATGCCTGTGGGAGATTAATAGCAGATGAAAGAATAGCACTGGACGAAGGAGGAACGAGAAAGATAAGGTAGAATCTGGCAAAGAAAGGAGAGCAGTCAAGTAAAGGTGAAGAGAATGGTTTAGTAGAAAGAATCATCCAAGAAGCAACAAAAAGGAAAGAATTAGGAAGACTTGATTGACGAAAAAAAGGAACTGGATCGATAGAAAGAAGGAAAAATTAAGGAAGTGAATAAAAAAAGAAGAAATAGAAAGAAAAAACGAAAAAATAGAAGGAAAACTAATAAAGAAAAGGGAAAGATAACAAAAAAAATAAGATGAGAAGGGAAAAAACGATGAAAAATAAGAAGAAAGAAAGAGAAAATGTTGAGAGAATAAGAAAGGAAAATTGGATGAATGAAAGGAATAATACTGAAAAATTGAATAACAACTGGTTATGAAACAAGTGAAGAAGAAACTTTAAAGATGAGAAGAAAGTGCAAATATTTGACAAAGAATATAATATACAATAGTGAAAAAAGAAAAAAAGATATTAAAAATTCTTTGTAAAAAAAAAAAAGAAAAAAAGAACGAAAAGTGATGATAAATGCTTACGAAAGAAAGAAGAGAAAAGCAATGACAACTGCTCAGGAAAAGAAGAAAGACCAATATTACAAATGATTAGAAAGAAAGAAAGAAAGAAAGAAAGAAAGAAAGAAAGAAAGAAAGAAAAAAGAAAACGGAAAGAAAGAAAGAAAGAAAGAAAGAAAGAAAAGCCCAAGATTTCAAATGTAAAGAAAGAAAGAAAGAAAGAAAGAAAGAAAGAAAGAAAGAAAGACCGAGATTACAAATGTTCAGAAAGAAAGAAAGAAAGAAACACCGAGATTTCAAATATGTAGAAAGAAAGAAAGATCGTGATTGCGAATGTTTAGAAAAAAAAAAGAAAAAAAGAAAGAAAGAAATGTCGAGATAACAAATGTTTAGAAAGAAAGAAAGGCCGAGATTTCAAATGTTTAGAAAGAAAGAAAGAAAGAAAAAAGAAAGAAAGAAAGAAAGAAAAGTAATTCTTTTACATAAAAATATTTAAGCAAACAAAACAACATAGGAGAAAAGAGCGAGAGAGAAGAGGATAAAAAATAAAAGAAGAAATAAAGGTTAAAAAAGTCGCTCGTACACTTTATAAATGGAACAAAGAAACGAACAAAGCGAACGATAAATTATGAATGAAAAAAGGAACAGAAGAAAGGAAATGCCAAAACAAATAAATAATCCAAAAAGAAAAGAAAAAAATATAAACTTAAAGGAACAACGTAAAAAATTAGGGAGAGGAATTGAATAGAATAGAGGGCTGAATAAATGGAAATATTGGAAATAATAAGCAAGCTGGATCCAAGAAATAAGAACGGACCAATAAGGAAATAAAAGAGTAAATCACAAGAAATGGACGATGTTTATTGATCGATCAGCAGATTAGAAAAAGGGCAGCTAGAAAGGAATTTATAACAGAGGAATGAAGATGAAAGAAAGAAAGGTTCAGATTTAAGTAATATGAAATGCGTTCATGTTCCGGAACAAGCGCATTTCTCTTAAAGAAATCTAAAGAAAACCGTCTTAGTTCTTCATCATAGAAGAACGATATACCTGCATTAAGAAGTCTGTTTCCTACGCTATTTCAAAACGCATTATTACATACATTTTTCTTTTCTTTGAAAAGAGCTACCTTTGTGTCCGTATATACGAGGTGGTGTTCCATGGGTATCGACACTGAAACTGTATTTTCCAAGACAGGATTTAACAATGAATGGAAAAGCCAATCTTGTTCAAAACACAAGGTGTATTCAAAAGATATCAAGACTAAAGCTGTATTTACCAAGGCAGAAATGAACAATGAAGGAAATGTTAATTTTCTTCAAAATACGATCTGTGTAACAAAAGAATTGAGACGGAACTGTATTTACTTGTTATGAACTTAATCATAAATCAAAGAGCTTATTTTTTTTCTAAATAGTTTGCTTGGTATTAAACACATTTATAATATATTACCTAAGCTTGCGAGGAACCTAGCGGATATAGTTGACAGATACATCTGGGTTTAAATAAAAACAACTAAGTGATTACCGCAAAACAAGTAATGCGTGGGTGTAAAGCTGTGAGCAATCGAGAACAAAAATTGTGTCGGTGTAAACTATGGCCAATGAAAAACATGCATTGCATGGGAGTAAACCAAGGCTGATGGAAAACAAGCATGGGTGAAGAGGCGTGACTATGTAGGTCGCGTGGGATTTTTAAGACTATATAAGGTCTAGAATTTTGTCTGAAGACAGTTCCCGCAAGCTGTTCCTATTTCCGACAACGCCTTTGTGTGAGCGAACACTTTCCGATTGCTATCCTGCCCCATACAAGCGTCACGTTCAAATAATAAAAATATAAGATTATATTTTTATATATAGGTGTTCCCTGTTGTTCGTCAAGATCCAGCGGCAGTATACTACACATTGATTTCCTCGTGGTGTAATGGTTAAAGCGATGGACTGCAGAATCGTAGTACGCGGGTTCGTACTCCAGTCGCGCTATTACGTTCACTTTCGGGCTAATACCCTTGGGAAATGTATGAACCCCCTTATCCTCCCAGCTATGGGTTAAATAGTACCCTTACTCTTCTTCTAGGAGAATGGCTTTGGCATTAAATAACCTAAAAAAGAGTTGATATGCCATTAAACAAAGAAACCAAACCAAACCTTATATTAGAATGTACCATGTGCAAAAAAAACCCAAAAAACAAACAACAACAAAAAATGCAAATATGAACGTTCAATGAATTTCACTAGCATGAAATAATCTTATACTGGTTGACATGCCGTTAAAATCAATCAATCGGTCATTATGCCGTGCTGAGAATATGCTGATTCATCCCTTCTAATGAGGGTGAAAGTCGACTGGTGGGGGGCAGAATACACTGATTTCGTCTCTGCAGAGAGGTTAGACCCTACGAACGAGTGTCCTGATATGACCCGAAATAATCTCATATTGAGGTTCCAGTAATGCTGGAGTTTTAGGGAATGTTGAGGACTCCTTCATTGCCATCGATCCCATGTCCACTCTGACCTGGAGTGGTGCCACCTGATAGGGTCCTATGAATGGGTCACATAGAACGAAACTGCACTAGGAAAACTGAATAGTTTGAAATAGAACTGTTTTGACATTTAAACTGCGTACTTTTACTAAACTGAATTGTTTGAAATAGAACTGTTTATATAGATAAAATGTATTTGATATTAAATAAGCTTCAATGGTTGATATACCATAAAACCGAACCAAACCTGTTTAGGATTTATTAGTATCATTAATTTTAATTCCTTGCGTGATTCCCAGTAGATCTCCTTTTCTACCAAGTCTTTTATTCCTTCTGAATAATCAGCCATTAAGGATGAAAGACCAATATCACATTTTAATGCTTTTTTTTATTAGTTATCAATATATCCGGATAATATATGCGATAGGTATTTGCAAAAATATTGTGCTTTTGATCAGACATTTTTTCATACTTAGAGGAAATCACCATGAAACAGTGTTAGATACATTGAAGACGATTAGGAAGCAAGTGAGTTTAGAAATTACACTTGTGCTAATTTTTGTGCGATCTAAAAGTTAGAAGTTGCCAATTCGGAACCTATGTTAACGACACTTATCAACCATAAGGGCGTGTCCGACTGACAGCCTAGACAACTTCCTTAACCAACTAATTTTCGCGCCGCTGGGATTCTCCCCTCTTTTTGCGTGAAGACGGAGACATCAGACAGCTCAAATGACGCGTGAGTCGAATCAAACGGTCTGCTGAATAATTTCAATAAGTTCAGACGAAGAAATGGAAAAATTAAGTTAGGTGTACGTCTGGGTAAGTATTTTTTTTCTGGACGACAAAATATGTAATGAATTTTTTTTGTTTGTTTGTTTATAGTCTATATAGAGCTACTGACGAGATGTTATTTGATATGACATAATAAACACTTTGAATGAATGTCTATATTTCAATATAATCTTCAGGTCTGGTTTGATTGCCCAACTGCTTCAATGACAGTTTACATTATCACTGGTTTATACTGAAAAAAGTTACAGATTTAAAAATCTTTTTCTCGTCTCTATAGCCTGAACATTAGATGTAAACTCTTAGCATAACGTTTATCGTCGTAAGAAATGGAATCGGTGATCCGAGTTCGGAACTTAGAAGAGGCTGTTTGTTCTTCACTTCCTGTAAATGCCCTCGGGAAAAAGCATAAATCTATCTATTCTTCCTCAAGCTGTGAGTAAATAGTAAGGCAGACTGGGTTATTTTACTTTGATTAAGCAACCAGTTTAAGGGAAAAAAAAGTTAAGAATTCAAACGCTAAATATTGACCTTGTATTCCTGGGAAATGGTAAATAAATTTAATATTCTGGTGATTTTCCATCACTTCATGATATTATTAATATTATTATATACTTAGCCATGGAATTAATTAAGTTTCCGTTTTACGATTATTCTGATACTTCTATTTAGGAAGGAGTGGAGTATTATAATTAGGATTCAATAGTTATCACCATCATAAATCAAATACTTGAATTGTTAAAAAATGACAGTGCGAACGAAGATCTTATAACATTATCATTTACTTGAATAGTGAACAAGAAATGCTTGATACTATAAGTTAGAACATTTTAAGTGTATCACTTTAATAAAATCTTGTAATGATGTGTCATTTATCAGGGTTCTTTTTACATACATACATACATTATAAGAATATCTTTAGGATAGTGTGTTGTATAAGAGATCTGAAGTGGTATCTAAATGTAAATACGAAAATATATTCTTGTTAAACCATGTGCTCATAGACAAATCATTGAGAAAGTAGGAGAGGTGATTTTATGCTATTTACCCAGCCCCTCCGCTCGGGTAGGATATGACACAAGGTCAATTTTTAAGCGGAGTTTAATAGGTTTGAATTCAGAGTTTTTCCTTCTCCTAGACTAGTTGCCTCACCAAGGTTGAAGAACCCAGTCTGTCCTACTATTTACCCATAGCTGGAGGGAGACTAATTGGATTCATACCTTTCCCAAGGGTATTAGTGCTATGTGAAATGCAATCAGTCTCGTCCAGGATTTGAACTCGTGTCGCCGTGTTCATTTCCTACGACGATAACCATTACACCACGGGCACCTCCCGAGGAGAGGTGATTTTATACTGAGATAAAGGTATAAGTGTGTGCACATACTTACATATATGCCTGAAGATATTTTTATGACAGATTTTTTTCTAACTTAACACTTGTAACTACGTGTAAAACAAATATATGTATTAGAGGTTTAATAGGTGTGGGTTTGGATTTTTTGTTTGATGGTATATCAACCAACGTGGGTTATTTGATCCCGAAAACATCACCGTGTAAGAACATTAGTATTACTACTTAAACCTATGCTGGTGAGAATAAGTGAGTTTATTCATTTCGCAAGAGTATTAATCTGAAAATGAACGTACAGGCTTGCCACGCTTCTTTCGATTTGACTGTCCAGTCGTTAGCCAATACACGATGGAGACTTCCTCTAGGAGTTTAATGTAATCAAAAAGTTAGATTAGAACAGTCATTTCCAATCTACAATCTTAACTAAAATAATTCAAATGGTTTTGCTCATAAGAATTGCAAGAAGTTTTCTTTGACGATGCCATTCAATCTACCTAGGATGTTTCTACAATTAGATGTCCCTGAAGCAATCTGGTGGAGGTAGAGGCTGTTCAAGAGCCAAGGACACCGGACGTTTCTGCCCGAAAGTTAGTTTACTATCCTCACCTTGCTTGGTGACGATGCCAGGATCCATCTCCGAGTTAATCAAATTACCATCAAAGAATTTTTCACTGCGGGTAGCACCCCATATATGAAACTTACTACTTCTAAACGAAAAAAAAACAGTTATACCATACGGTCTCCAGAATGTTATTTTCTAAAGCGTTGAGTTTCGTTTTCAGCCGAGAAGTAACTGTTTAAGCTTATATAGTTTTTATTATTCGTCCTTCTTTATAGTTTCTCTAATTCTAATGTCATTCTGCTTTTAAAAATAAATATTCTAATACCAGTTACTCTCTTCTTAGAGGGCAAGTAATTAACTGTTTGTAAAAAACAGTGTCAAATTACAAATTCATTTTATCTTTTGACTTAATAAACTTTGATTGGAAAAATAGGTCTCTCTTGACATTGCTGAAATAATATAGGATGGTTGCCAAAATGAAATGCTAAAATATAGACTGCTTTACTGTTTTACGAGCTAATCTAACTGACTGTCGCAACCAATAATCTATTAGGACCGACTGCAATACCCTCGAGTAACCAAGGTAATTTGTATTTTTTATCTGACTTGATCAGAATGCTGGAATCTAATTTGAATTTAGAATCAGAGATTACATACATGAATTAACTCATACCGATGTGCCTACTATGCAAGAAAAAAAAAAAGAAAAAAACCTTTTATAAGAATCCAATCATATTTGCGATTTTAAAAGCTTGTTGCAAAAACCTGTGCATTTCTCTCTTGCACACATCGTAATCGATAGAAAACATGTGACATATAATTAAATTGCATATTCAGTCGGAGAATATCAAATATATTTAATTCGGAGTACGACTTTATGTTCATTTACGTGAAGGAATTCGGTGAACACATCAATGTCGTAGAGATGACATTTTCGAAATGAATAATGAATTGGACAGCAGGTCGATTTATTGTGGTAAGCAATCGGAACTTAATAATCATTACTCATGATTTCAATCTTGGATGTTTATTCCATACTTAGAGCGTTGCACCTAAACTCAGCTTTCATCTAAAAGTATTTTATTGAGATTTCCTGCTAGTGCGGGTTCCTCAAACCTATGCCATAGCGACAAACTATGCTACCTATAGTAATTACCTTTAAAATAACAAGCGTGATGGTTAGCATGCTCGTCTAGTAGAAAAAAATATTACAAGAGCAAGTGTTATCTTCTTTAAAAAATAAAAAAAAATTGTTGCCAAACATGACAACAGGGCTTTAAATTCATTGACTCAATAGCCGCTTCTTAAAAAAGAGTATGCTGGATAAGTAATTAACTGAATCGAGTGGTGAAACACCGGTTTTAGGGTTCTGTGAAGTAGGGAGTACTCCTACTGACCAGGATCGGTAGTAATTGTTACGGTTTTGTCTGTGGATCAAAAAGATCTATTTTAAAATTATTGATATTAGATAGGAATACTTGATATAATATATGTTGTAGTATCATCCTTATTTGGAGATACAATGGACTCTTCCAATAAAGATAACATTTGACTGAAATCCCTTCAGCGAGTCGTAGTAAAAACTACACTGGAGGGAGAATAATTGGATTCATACCTTTCCCAAGGGTATTAGTACCCAAGGGTACACAAATCAAACTCTAGTCCCCTTTGGAGTAATATCCTCCGGCGGAAATGTATTTGTTGTACAATTCCAACAACTTCTGGAAGGTCCTATGGAAGTCCTCTTGTGTGAGCGTGTCAATGACCTTCGTCACAGCCACTTTCATCTCCCACACCGCTCATCATCCTTTACAGACTCCCTGACTTCCTTGGATCTCTTATGCCACTCAAAAACTGATGCTCGATTTATGCAAGATGCTCCAAAAGCAGACTTTTTATTGCATATTGTTCTTCTTAACGTCCAGATTGCATTTTTGAAATTAAACAGCAGTGACAATCAGGCTTTAGTAGGATGTATTCCGATTGGTGCTGTAGCTGTTCATTTGAACTAGAAATCATAACAATTGGTCAGTCATCTCATAAGATGTATAGCAATAACATAGTGAATTTTCAAGAGTCTACGGCTATTCTAAATGCCCATACGAAAAAAAGTCTGGAAACCTATCGTATGGTCCTCGTATATGTATAAAGAGGATTTGGCATTAAATAACCTTCAATGATACCATAAAACCCAACCAACCAAACAAAAACAAAAACAAAACTTATTCCGTTGGAATTAAACTGACGTTGGGTTTTATTGGTTGTAATATCATTGAATCATATTTTTATATGGTGTGAAGCTATGACCATTTATTTCTTTAATGCCCTCAGCGACATTCAACACTTTTTAAGACGAATTTTCTCCATAGAAAAGAAGAAAAAATCTCAGGGTTCTAGATCTGGTTTGTATGCAGTTTATTTCACTAGTAAAAATCTAACCTTTAACCAAATACTATTTCTTTCAAAAAGTATCGATACTGGCTTTTTTTTTCTCAAATACGTATTGACTTCTCTATAGATGTTTGGACTTCATCACTTTATTATACAAGTTGTTCATATTTGCAAACGACTTGATTTAAATTGTTAAGTTTAGAATTTTAAAACAGAAAGCATCAGAGTGAGTGCCTCTTGGCATTGTGGCAAAAGTGATGAACCATAACACCATAGTAAGTGAGTTCAAACTCCAGTTGCGCCATGATGTTTACTTCCAACTAGTACTCTCAGGAAAGGCATGAAACTTCTTACACCTCTACCACTATGGTTTAAGCAGTACCACTAGTCTTCTAAAAGGTTGTCTTTTGAATTGACTGACCTTTAAATGTGTGGCTGCCATTAATGAAAGTGATCAAACAATTTAACTTCCGTCATGATAATTCTTTAACACATCTTAACGATCACAGCTTGTAGAACTGACTTGAATTCAGTGTTGTACGTTTTCTGTACAGGTTTTCATAGCTAATATTTTTAAAAAACATCAGTGCCCTACTATTTAGCCATTGCTGAGAGGGAACCGATAGATTCATACATTTCTTGAGGGCATTAGGACGAAGGGAAATGCAAACAGCCTTGTCCACGATTTGAAGTCTGTTCACTTATTCCATTTCCGACGACGATAAGCGTTACGCTAAATATTGTGTCTTGTTTGATTAGAATTATAACACTTAAAAGAACTGATTTGTTCATTTCGTGATCAGCAATACAAAAGCAAGTAATAATTAATACCGACTTGGATTTTGAAATATTCTATTGATGTAACAATGCGATCATGAAAATAGTTTTTTTTTCTGCACTTTATGTAAATGGCTTTGTTTGGTTTGGATTAAAGGCGTATCAACCTTTTTTGGCTCTTTAAAGCCAAATCCTGTTTTTTACATATATATTAAATATATGATTTGTAAGCACATTTTGTTGATACGAACACTTAAATAATAAAACAGTTCTATTTCTAGCAAATCAGCTTAACATAATTCACTTGTTTTCATAGTTTAAATGTCAAACAGTTCATTTCACCCATTGATAGAACCCTAACAGGTTCTACCACTCCGGGCTTGAGTGGAACTGGGAGCCAAGCCAATTAAGGGGTACACCGCATTCCCCGAAGCTCCAGCATTACTGGAACCTCACTATGAGTTTGTTTAGTGTCATATCAAGGACACTCATTTGGGGGAGATATCTTAACATTTAGCGGTGTATTATAGAGCCCCTGCCAACTGGTCTTTTATGTAAATGTCAACAAAGTGTTCAAATGTGCAGATGTGTAAGTAATACCTTTTTTTAAAAAGCAAAGGGAATTTTTCTATTTTTCTTAAGCTTTTAGGCGAAAGTTTGTTTCTGTTCTATTCTGATTCTTACTGAATCCTTTTTTCCTCTTCATACATTAATTGCACCAATATAGATGCCCCGCTCTCTATATTACAGATTCAAAATTATGTAACCGGGTATTTAACAAAAGTTTCTTTTTTCATCCTAAAATAGGAAACACTATTACAAAAATTCAGAGTCGTCGCTGCTACTGTTGATACAATTGCTGTTTAATATTTGTAGCTTTGAGTTAGAGCCTTAGTAGATATATTTGGGACAAACAGTCTGTAAATTGCAATCTGATAACATCACGCGGGGCTCAAACATTCATATAAGTTGCAGTTTATAATATTTGCGACATTTATCAACTGCTACTGACGTAGACTTTGCCATCGTATTACTATTTGAGAAAAAGCAGGTACAGTGTTAGTTTTCCAAAACTTGAAATATAAATTTCACTAAGTTTTATTTAATTTTAATAATTAACCAAAGTTTTATATGAAAGTTACCTTTACACTGGGTTATTTGATGTCAAAATTTGATTTATTTCAGAAAGTTTGAATGCCTAATATATATTTGTGATGTTCCATAGCATTTTCTTAAACGACTGTTTAGCTCAGTCGGCTAGGGCTGTAGAACACACAGGTTGTTTCTCTGCAGAGGAGTAAGACCTCTCCACATCGAGTGTCCTGTTTATGGCACTAAACAATCTAATGGTGAGGTTCCATTAATGCTGGAGATTTTGGGAATGCGGAGTATCCCTTCATTGCCATTGCTCCCACGTCAACTCTGACCCGGAGTGGTAGCACCTGATAGGGTCCTATCTATGGACCAAATAGAACTGAACAATGTACTTATGATACACTGAATTGATTGAAATAGAACTGTTTTGACATTTAATCTGAGTACTAAAGCTAAACTGAATTGTTTGAAATAGAACCTTACATGTATAAAAATAGATGTGGCATTAAATAACAAGGGTCGATATGCCATAAAATCAAACTAAATCAAACCAAACAAAACTAAACGGCAGTTTTATTTTTCTAGAATAATTGCATAGTACAGGTAAAAATAGTTTCAAACATGTCTATAAAACACCAATTATTTGTGATTAATTCTAAGGATTCTTGCAACTAATACTAATAATATTTATCCCATGAAGAATACCCCACCTAGTTTTAATTAACAAGAAAAAATACTGATCAAGTGGATTTTGCTGTTCAAGCTGTTTAGAAAACCAAAATGTAGAAAAATTCTAAGATATTGCTTGAAAGCTAAAAAAAAGCTCTAAAGCATGTGGGTGACAATGATACCAATTTTAGGTTTGGTTTGGTTTCTTTGTTTAATGGCATATCAACCTTTGTAGATTATTTAATGCCAAAGCTATTCTCCTAGAAGAACAGTAGTGGTGCTATTTAACCCATAGCTGGTAGGATAAGGGGGTTCATGCCTTTCCCAAGGGTATTTGCGCGAAAGTGAATTTAATAGCACGACTGGAGTACCAACTCGCGTACTACGATTCTGCAGTCCATTGCTTTAACCATTACACCACGAGAACATTGATACCAATTTTAATTTGTGCGTTTGGAATGGTTTCAAAGGACTGGAAAAGAGATTCGACAGCGTAGGATCAGATGATATGGAATATCTTAGCAGCACAGATAAGAGAAGAAATATTTCTCGCTTGTAATCCAGAAGAATAGAAAGGATGTCGCAAGCGAATAATAGAAACAGATGACCTACTATATATATTTACCGACCCCTCTGCTCGGGCACTATATGACACAAGATCAATTTTTAAGCGGAGTTTGACAGGTTTGAATACAGAGTTTTCGTTCTCCGAGACTACTTGCCTAACCAAGGCTGAAGAACCTAGTCTGCCCTACTATTTACCCATAGCTAAAGGGAGAATAATTAGATTCATACCTTTCCCAAGGGTATTAGTGCTATGTGAAATGCAATCAGTCTCGTCCAGGATTTGAACTCGGGTCGCAGAGTCCATTTCATATGACGATAACCATTACACTGCGGGAACCTCCATAAAAGATGACACATATATATATATATATATATATATATATATATATATATATATATATATATATATATAGTAGGTGGTCTGTTTCTCTTGTTATATGTACATACGTATATACATCAGCACACCACCAAGGAAATTAAAATAAAAGGGACAAAATATGGCCATGTCATGGACTGACAACAAAAAATTGACCCCTGGTATGGTCCTACAAATTTGGATGAAAGAATGTCTGAAAATGTAGAAAATATTTGACGACATCATAGATATCATCACAAAAGTCATGGAAAATTGAGTAGCGAAATTAGCAACAGGAGGAAAATCCTATCAGAGGTTAAAATTTCAAGAAGTATATTCCATAGAGACTGTTGTTACATAACAAAAGTTTACTGAATGAGCAATTACCAAAACGGAGGTTGGAAATGAAATGGAAATCTTTATAACATTAACAAAATAAAAAAAAAACTTATTTATACCAAGGAAATGCTCATTGCGGTAAAAAATTTGCAAAATCCTAGAAAAAGATTAACCACGATATATCTAGGGATGATATAAAAATTCTGCCAACCCCCACCCAAAAAAAACAAACTTTAAACCCTGACACAAACAATAAGAATATACAGCCGGGATAGAAGAATGGAAAAAAGCATTGGAAATGCGATATACTGATAATAAAAAAGGGGGAAAGAAAAATAACAGAATGAATAGGATTGCCGAAGCAAACAAGCTTTAGATGACTTAGATAAAAAGAACATTACTTGAGAATACTGTACTTGAAAATACTGTATTTGGGAATACTGGGGACGGGAGCCACCAAACAAACAGATATGAAAAAATATAAGAAAAGATTATCGCAGGGCAGAAAAACTTTTGGGAACCAAGCTTTGCTACGAAAACCTCATCAAAAGAATAAACACCTACCCCGTCCCCCGGGTTTGACACTCTGGACCATTCTCTAAATGAGCAAGGAAGGAACTCAGACAAATGGACTAAAAAAACCAAGGAAATTGATGACCAGGTACGAAACGTTACACCTAAGAGGTAGGATTGACAATATGTGTCAAGCAAAGAAAAAAGAAAGATACGCCTGAATTAAGAATTGTGTTGATGCGACGATTGAATGATTTGACGAATAAGCTAAAAAGATCAAAGAAAGACTTGTTGCAGTAGCCAGTAACATTAATAACAAAATTAGAATACACAGAAAACCACAAAAAAAAAAACAACAAACAAACAAGAAAACAATGATGTAGTTTCGCGTCATACCCAGGGTACCTCTTTTTGTGGTAGACTTTTAACCCTCTTGGCCCAGTCGGTTCGGACTGTAGAATACACCCATTATATATATATATATATATATTATTTCTATATATGACACCCTACCACCAAAGTTTCCCCGATATGACATTAAATAATCTGATGGTGAAACTCCGGTAATGCTGGAGTTTGGGAAATGCGGAGTACCCCTTCATTGCCATCGCTCCCAAGTTCACTCTGACCCGAGTGGTAGCACTTGTTAGGGTCTGATCAATGTGCCAAATAGAACTTTTTGATATTTAGACTGTGTGCAAACAAATGACTTACACCAAACTGAATTGTTTAAAATCGAACTGTTTGATCATTTAACTGAGTTTAAACAAATGAATGATGATTCAGTGGATTGTTAGTAATACATAGCAATACTTGGAACCATTAAACTTTCAGTTTAAGAATGTGATCAACGAAACTTGTTTAGATATCATATATATTTGATATTTATGTATAAAGGGTATTTGGTATTAAATAACCTACAGTGGTTGATATGCCATAAAACCAAACCAACCTTATCCTTCTGCCAAGGGTGTACATGAGGTGGAGGTAATTTTTAAATCATAGCCCAGGAGGATCAGGAGGTTCATATCATATCCGACTGTATTAGTTACTAGTGAACGTAATCAGTTGATTGGATTTCGAAATCCCTTACAGTAATTTTGGAGTCCATCCCCTTACCGACCTGGCCACCCAAAATTCCCTGTTGAACCATGAGTTATGGCACTTAGAAATGTATTGCGTGTTTTTTGAAAAAAAAATCGTTCTAACTTCTTCATGATATCGTGATTTGGAAGTAATTAACTTGTGAACACATGATTAGTCTTCACCAAGTGGTCCTTGTAAAATTATTTCCGCTTTTCTAATATTGATACTTTCATATATATATATATATATATATATATATATATATATATATATATATATATATATATTATCACCAGTGGGAAATTTCCAGGAAGTGCTGACAGGGGTGGTAAATATGCATAAAATGTTTGAAATTATATTATTAATCTATTCCCATAATGATGTTAACATTTTAAAAAAAAATTCTTTATCTTAATAACTGGAGAATGTTTGTTTATCAATCGTCAATAGAGGGCAAAACGATTTGAGAGGTGGAGTGAAGTCAAACATTCTTGTCTCTACCTGGATTAGTTCATTATGAACAATAGAGAACTGAGTTGACCACGGTGTATTAAATAAAGCTTAAGTCAAGCAATTACATTGTGCATCCTTTACTACGATGATTAGACAAAACCCTTCGTTTTGTCCTGAAAAAAAGTGGGGACACTATCATCAAACAGGGGTCTATAATAATAATAATAATAATAATAATAATAATAATAATAATTATAATAATAATAATCAACTAGTTTTTATTCAGATTGCAAGGCGCAACTAATCGTACAGAATTTAAATTTACAACCATCAAAAGAAGAATTAATGAATTATGAACGAATTACAAAAATAATTATTAATACTTAATGAAACATTAATTAGCTTTATTCGTATTTCTTAAAGTTGAAGATGAGAAATAATTACAGAACATTATGGCTTTTTCTGAACGAAAGATCCAGACGAAAATAAAAGTTCTTAAATCGATATATCTCTCAAAATCAAACACTTCAATTAAAATTCTCTACAAAATCCCGAGACATTTGCAAAAGAAAAAAAGATTCGCCTTATCTTCTTCACGGGTCGCATAGACAAGTTTTTCCATGATGATGCTTCTCATGTACCATGTCTTGGGTAAGCATCACCTAGCAGATCATAAATGCTTGATTATTTTTCCCCTATTTTTTATCCTGCTCTCAGCTATACTTTTCCTTGTAAAGAAACAAGAGGAATCAATTGATTGATTGATTGATTAATTTTTACAGTATATCAACCCTTCAAGAGGTATTTTATGCCTTATAGTTAAGAAATCATGTTCAATGTACATATATAGTTTCATTTTTTGCGTAATTGTTTGAGGTTTATAAGCAGGGACGAACTCATAAGAGATGTACTCTTATGGACCCCCACACATGGCCGTGCAAAAGCAGAACGACCAGCACGAACATACATTCAGCAGCTATGTGAGGATACGGGATGTTGTCCTGACGACCTACCTAGGGCGATGAAAGATAGGGCAGAGTGGCGAGAGAGGGTCAGGGATATCCGTGCTACCAGCGCGACATGATGATGATGATGATGATGATGATAGTTAAATGATATCAAACATTCCTATCTAACCCAGGCCAAATCGGCTGGGACTGTAGAATACAGCGACATCTGTGCAGAGGTGTAAGCCCCTCCCCAAGTGAGTGCCCTCTGTATGACACTAAACAATCTGATGGTAAGGCTTTAGTAATGCTGGAGGCTTGGGGATTGCAGAGTACTCATTTATTGCCATCACGCCCAGGTTCACTGTGACCCGGATGGTAGCACCTGATAGTTTCATATCTATCGATTGAATAGAACTAAACTGTAACCACGTTCAATTGAATTGTTTGAAATTATCAGTTTTTTTGATGGGGTGTCCGCGTGATGGATTACGGAATCGGAGTAAGTGAGTTCGAACTCCAGTCGAGCTATTACGTTCACTTTGGGGCAAATACCATTGGGAAAGGTATGAACCTCCTTATCCTCCCAGCTATGGGTTAAATAGTACCACTACTGTTATTCTAGGAGAATGGCTTTTGCATTAAATAACCTACTAAGGATTATATGCCATTAAACAAAGAAACCAAACCAATCAGTTTTTTCATTTGACTATGTGTAAATAAAAAAAAATGTACTTATCCTAAACTGAATTGTTTCAAATACAACTGTTTTGACGTTTAATTGTGTGTAAACAAACTGTAAGTAAGTAAAGTTGGCGACTGCAGTCGAGAGCGATCAAAAGGCTCCCTTTTCAATAGCTACTACACTGAGGCGTAGGGGAGAGCACTACTCCTTTCCCAGGACTGCTCCACTTTACCCTTGATACGTACCTTATATACTTGAGTGTTAAGCAAGGTGGTATCAAGTATCATTTTTAAAGTATTTGGTATGACGCGACCTGGGATTGAATCCAGGTCTCCTGGACCATTAGCGAAACTCATACTAAACTGAATAGTTTGGAACTTTTATCAAATTGACTAAGTTCGACATTAAATGACAGGAAAGGTTGATACGCCGCAAAACAAAAAAAAAATATATAATCCAAATTATTTGGTGACAGTTGTGCGCTTTCAAGTATGATATTAATAATTGTATTATAATTAATAATCTATACACAACCGTAGTTTTTCAGGGAATCATTTCTATTCAAAATAATCACTTGTTTGGACACTGGTAAATGATTTCAAGGAAAAAATAATAATGTGCCATTTAACAATGAAAAGCGGAAAACAGGAAATGACGAATGGAATTGAACAACTAAATCAGGAAAAAATCAGAATACTTGGAGAAAAGTAAATCTACAAATACTTGGGGATATTTGAAGCGGATACCATTAAACAGTTTGAGATAAAATAAAAAAAAATAAAAAAAGAATACCTTAGGAGAACGAGAAAACTAATCGAAACCAAAGTATATAGCTGAAATCTCATTGAACGCTGCGAATTGTTAAAAGAATTGAATTTTTTCCATACGAACAACAGTATAAGAATAACCCCGAGTCTGTCCTGAAGAATGAGACTCAAACACTTCTCTGAGATTTTGAAATACAAATGGATCACCAAATTTCGGCTAGACGACCACATGTAATGATAGTCAGCAAAAAAAAAAGGGAACCTGCCGAATAGAGGTCTTTGCCGTTCCGGCAGACCACAGAGTGAAAATAAAACAAAAAGCGGAAAGAGAGGTAAGTATGTAGACCTTGCTCGATAGCTAAAAATTATCTGGAACATTAAAGTGACAGTGATACCAATAATGATTGGTGCACTTGGGACAATCTTCAAAGGATTGGTAAAGGGAAAGTAAGGCATGAAAATAAGAGAACAGGTGGAGACCATCCAAACTACAGCATGATTAAGATCGGCCAGAATACTAAGAAGAGTCCTGGAGACTTGAGGAGACTTACTGTCACTCAAACTTCTGTGAGAAGCCATCAGCTATCGCTGGTGTAAAAAGCTCTCAAATGAGTAAAATAATAGTAAATAGATAAAAATTTGACCATACTACCAAATGTTATGTGCACCAACGAGAATTAGTTCAAGAGAATAAGACCTGAAAAAATTCTCCGGGGTTTTCCGATACAGACACATACAGACGAATCACCTAATCCTGGCTAGAAGACTAGACCTTGGAATAATTAACAACAAAAAAAAAAAATGCTGACTTTGGATGTTGCCATTTTAGCAGACCACAATATGAAAATAAAAGAAAGCGAAATGACAGAAAAATACTTGAACCTAGCCAGAAAACTGAAAAAATTGTTTTATGAGAGTCAAGATAAAACTATTTGTTGTTGGTGCGCTCGGAACGGTTCCAAGAATTTGGAAAAGGGACTGGAGTAAGTGGAAATCAGTGGAAGAATCAAAGCCATCTAGACTATAGCATTGCTGGGATCGGCTAGAATTCTGAAAAGGGTCCAGGGGATCTGAAAAAACATGCTTTTACTATGGATTAATGTAGATCTGGGGGTAATGGTAATGATGGAGTGCCCCACACTTCACACATCTATCACTCGAATCTCACCATCAGCAGCAGTTTAGTGTTATTATCAGGACGCCCCCCCTTTTTTTTGGCAAAAGGAGTCTTACTTTTCTGCTAAGGATTGAGTCAGTATATCATAAATTCCACAAAGAAGGCGTAAGAGGAATCGAATTGAAAAAGAATTGTAAAATGTTTTTGACTACCATTTTACATATTTGTATAAATTCTCAATTGACCTGGACCTGAACTTCAACAATCTGCATCTGTAAAAAATACGTAATGATTTCTGTAGCAAGGTAGGTCACTAGCTTTGTGACTTACCTTGCTACAGAAATCATTACGTATTTAAGGAGGTGCCCGTGGTGTAATGGTTATCGTCGTAGGAAATGGACACGGCAACACGAGTTCAAATCCTGGACGAGACTGACTGCATTTCACATAGCACTAATACCCTTGGGAAAGGTATGAATCCAATGATTCTCCCTCCATCTATGAGTAAATAGTAGGACAGACTAGGTTCTTCAGCCTTAGTGAGGCAACTAGTCTAGGAGAAGGAAAACTGTGAATTCAAACCTGTTAGACTCCGCTTAAAAATTGACCTTTTGTCATATCCTACCCGAGCGGAGGGGTTGGTAAATAGGGTAGGTCACTAGCTTTGTGACAAATGGGTTTAGAAAAAAAGTTTGCGCCATGAAGGGGAGAAATAACACAGAGAGCAAAATAATATCTTTAAAAAAATGGAACATTAAATAGAAAAATAAGAGACCAGAAATCAAATGACATCGAAGATGGTGAAGAAGATAGAAATGGCTTCATAATTCAAGATAAATGAGGAAATTTTCGAACTGTGAAATAAAATAGTAAGAATAGAATAAAGAAAACTGTAAAAAGAAAAATTAAAGTTAAAAATTAAATAAAACCCTAATAACAAAACAAAAGAATCAGAAGGAGAAATAGTTCCATAAATTTATGGGTACATGAAGAAAAAGAAGCTTAAAAAAATAAATAAATAAGGGAGTACAGATGGATGGTGGGAGTTGAGATTGATTTCAACGGAAGGCAAAGGGAAAAGGGTAAAAAGCGAGGAAAAAGAGTGAAGAGCGGCGGAGGTGAAGAAGAAAAAGAAAGAACAAGAAAGGAAGAAACAAAAAAAAAAAAAGATTAAGAAAATACAAACACTTAAGACGAGCTGAAAAAGGCATGTTTTGTTACCACTGTTTCTGACCTGTCAAAATTCCACTGCAGCTGTGCAACACACACACACACACACACGCGCACACTTTTGGCGCGAAACTTTTCTTTCTGTTATATTTCGCGCCAGAAATCACAATAGTATTCTTAGATTTTGGAGGGAAAAGTTAATTTATTATGGCTGAGGACAGAAATTTTTTTTTCTTTTTTTCTTCCTTTAAAATCTGTATTCTATGTAAAAAAAACCTTGATCTATCTATCTATCTATCTCTCTCTCTATATATATATATATTTCATTATAAGAATTATCTGGAGAAGTCGTCTTACAAATGGTTCCATAAATCATTAATTTCATGACCCTCTATGAAAGGTAGACTTATACAAAGCTTCGACAAAAACCTCTGTGTATGTGTGATTGTATTCAAAGGTTCTAGAGAACAGGTATTCATGAAAATAGTAGTATACTTAAACAATTTGAATTTAACTCATTTACTTTGCTTAGTTTTTACATAGTGAGAATATAGGGCATTCAGCGAGAATTTCTCTCCCAAACAATGACCAGAGAGACCAGTTAACAAGCAGTTACATCACACAAGGAGCCCGATTTGAATTTTAACTGGAATGACGATATTTATCGAATGAAATATATAAAACAGAATAAAATGCGCAATTCTGTAAAGTTTGTTAGCAGAAATATGGAATCCATCGATGTATATATATATATATATATATATATATATATATATATATATATATATATATATATATTGTAAACTAATGGAAAATAAAATTGGAAAGCTATAAAGATCGATGCCAATTTTACGTGTGTTCAGTTTGTTTAGTGTGAATTCTGTTGATACAAACCTTATCATGGATTTTTTGCACATATTGATCTCGATGTGTTTATTCGTTTTATTCTGGCTATATAAGCTGTAGGTTTAATCTTATTTAGATGTAACATATTTAGACTTTTTAGTTCTATTTTCCGTCAATATATATATATATATATATATATATATATATATATATATATATATATATTTACCAATCCCTCTGCCCGGGCAGGATATGACATAAGGTCAATATTTTCAGCGGAGTTTAACAGGTTTGAATTCAGAGTTTTCCTTCTCCTAGACTAGTTGCTTCACCAAGGCCGAAGAACCTAGTCTGCCCTACTATTTACCCATAGCTGGAGGGAGAATAATTGGATTCATACCTTTCCCAAGGGTATTAGTGCTATGTGAAATGCAGTCAGTCTCGTTCAGGATTTGAACTCGTTTCGCCGTGTCCATTTTCTACGATAACCATTACACCACGGGCACCTCCATGAACATATATATATATATATATATATATGTATATATATATATATATATATTTATATATATATATACTGAGAGAGAGAGAGGGGGTATATGTGTGTATTTGTGTGTTCTCATTCCAAGTGGATATGTCTCGATTTTAATCCTTTTCTTCTTCAAATATCTTTTAAATTCTGATAATTTTACGTATATTCTCAAAGACATATATCAGGTATCTTCTTAAATTCATTTAACTCTTTTTTTTATGCTGAGCGGTTTCATCTTTAATTCTTTCAATTTTCTAAAATGTTTTCTAAATGTCAGCTGTTGTCTTTTTTCTTAACCACAAAAATTGCTTTGTTGAATATCTTTAGTTCTATAGACATTTAATTTTGATTATATTTCTGATTTTATTTATTCTTCCTTCGGATGAGTTGCGATAGCTAAAAAATGCATAGGAAGTAATCCCCACCCCCATCCAAACTATTAGCCGGAAAAGAGTATTTTGGCTTTTAAACCGTAACTTATAAACTTTGACATTATTGTCTCTCGAATAAGATTTTTCTCAGCCTTAAATTGTGGTGCACAATTCTTTCTGGCCTATAAGTCGATTACAAGATGTTTTGCGATTTTTTTTCTGCTGGATAGGTCGAATGCCTAACATATGTTGGCCTAAGTATACGTATTTTTCTCTGAAATCAGAATTACATAAACCATATACGAATCATGCAAATACTGCGCATTAGAGCTTATATTCAAATAAATTCTCAATATATTGAACTATCATGAAAAACAACATAAAATAGTCGTCTGACTGGCTGTGTTGGTGTTACGGCGCTCTAGTTAGTTCTTAAAGTGGTTTGTGATGACGCGTTAATTTAATGCTTAATTAGCATTAGAGTTTTATTGTTTTATGTTAACCTCTGTGTTAATTGTTTTACTATGTTAATTAAATACAAGTTTAAGTTTAAATAGTTAGCAGAACTCTGCTTGAATTACAACACATGATGTACATACGTTGTCTGGAGTACTGTTCCGCTGGTTGGATATTAGCCCTTCAGTATAAGTTGACCACTGGTTTTGTAGAGATATTTTCAGGTTTAAAATATCGACGTGTACAGAACAAATTAGAATATAAACACGGACAATCTTTAGTTGTTTTAATGAATTAAAGAAGACTAATTCTCCACCCAGTACTTTTTTGTTTTATAAATCAAGTGTATGTTATTGTATCTATTGGACACTCAAGGCCAGCGATTTGCACCCGGATCCCAGTTGCCCAGTCGGCTTGGGCTGTGGAATGCACCAACTGCATCTCTGCAGAGGGACAAGACTCCCCCATCGAGTATCCTTGATATGACCCTGAACAGTCTGATGGTGAAGCTCCAGTAATGCAAGAGCTTTGGAGAATGTGAAGTACTTCTTTATTGCCATCACTCCCAGGTCCACTCTAGCCCGAAGTGGTTACACCTGATAGGGTCCTACCTATGGGTCAAATACAACTAAACTTTGTATTTATGCTAAACTGAATTGTTTGAAGTATAACTGTTTTTACATTTAACTGTGTGTATATGAATGACCGACGTTTAATCGAATTGCTAGTGATGCATAATACTTGGAACCATTTAACTTTGTTGACTTAACTTAATAGGCTGAAATAGAAATGTTTTTAACATTCAAACTGTGTACTGATGCCAAAATAGAACTGTTTAGAAGTATAAAAATGGATTTGGCTTTACAAAGCTTACAATGATTGGTATGCCTTAAAACCCAATCCAACCAAATCATATATATTTAAGATATTCGTATAAAGAAGATTTGGCATTAAATAACCTACAATGTTTGATATGCCATAAAACCCAATCAAACCAAATCATATATATTTAAGATATTCGTATAAAGATTTGGCATTAAATAACCTACAATGGTTGATATGCCATAAAACCCAATCCAACCAAATCATATATATTTAAGATATTTGTATAAAGAAGATTTGGCATTAAATAACCAACAATGGTTGATATACCATAAAACCAAGCCAAACGAAACGAAACCAGATCTCAGCTTAGTCATAGGCATGGTTTTATAAAAGATTGGTACTCTCCTATGACACTGCTGATGTCAAATGAAAACCAAAGGACGATGTAACCTGGCACCAGTCTTGTCTCAGGAGACTGATGCTAATATTCTAATATTATTCTATTGATAATATTCTATTACCAGACTTCGTTGATATTTTAATGTGAAAATGCAGTTAATGTTCAAATACACAGTTGCTAATTGTCTCAGTTGCTAATTATTTGTTACTCTGCAAATATTTTAAAGTCTAAATGCCGTTAATCTTCGAATATAATAAACTGTTGCTAATATTCTAATATGAGATTGCAGCTAACGTTCTAATCTTTGAGTTAATGTCTTCTCGACGCCAACTTCTTTTATGATTTGGCACCGAATCGGCAGCATTCTTAACATTGTCGTTTCAGAGAAACCTTGGCTAAAAGTACTTGATTTAATGGCTTTTATTAAGTTTGAATAAAGACATTTGAGAATAAAGAAAGCAAATTCTAACTAACATTGCAATAATCAAACTGTATAAAGAGGGTTTGTTTGGTGTAACAAATATCAGCGCAGAAAGTGATGTGAAGAGGGTTTGAATTTCCATGAAAGCTGCTTATGTTGAGTTCATATTAATACCTTTGGGAATGGTATGACTTGACAACAAGGCTCTGTTAATTCATTGATACCATGCAAAAATGAATTGTAACAATTCAGCTTGAACTGTTTCAGATATGAAAAAAAAAAAAATTAAATGCTACAAGATCGATTCCTATAGTAAAGATCGAACCCTCTCCAGAGTAATGAATTTATATTTGATTTGGTTGCTGACCTTTTTCTAACGACAATACACATCTTGAGTTCAAATCTTTGCCGAAAGCTGTTTGCATTTCATTTCGCGCTAATGCCCTTATGAAAGTCATGAATCTTTTAGTTCTCCTGTTAACAATTGGAAAAGAGTCGGGCAGATTGGGTTATTTAGCCTCGGCAAAATGACAAGTCTAAAAGAAAAACAATTTTGAATTAATACCAGCAGAACTTCACTTAAAAATTGTTCTTGTATCGAATACTGCCCATGGTAGACGGGCTGGTTAAATTCATATCCCCACAACGAGGCACCAGCCAAATTCAAAGTTGGTTAATCCTTTGTATCACAATAGGAAATGATTACTTATTTGTCCCATTATTTAAACTAGGTTCTTTAACCCTGATATGACAACCAGTCTAGGAGAAAAGAAACTCTGAATTCAAAGCAACCGTACTTCACTTAAAAACTGACATTGTGTTGCATTCTGTTCGTGGTGTAGGGGTTGGACAAATATATACTCCCCGAGGAAGCGCCTAAAATTCCAAGTGTAAGGAAGCTCCGTCGTGTAATGGCAATTGTGTTCGACTCCGAAATCATAATATGTCTAAACTTTAGTCATGCTATTACGTTCACGTTCTGACGAATACCCACAGGAAAAGTATGAACCTCCTTATTCTCCCCCACCAGTTATGGATTAAATATTACCACAACTGCTATTCATAAAGGATGCATTCGGTATTAAATAACCCACAACGATTGATATACCCTTAAACGAAAAAACCAAACAAACCAAAACCATGAATATCAAAGATATTTTTAACTTTATCTCTCAAAGGAAATATATTAGTAATGGGTTTCGTTAATCAAACATGTGATTTTTTTTTACTACTCGACATCACATATTTTACTCCTTAGAAACTGTTAACATCTGGTGAGGTTTTTGTGTTTATTTTTCGCTTTTTCAAAAGGGGTGCTATTCTTTTTTTATTTCGTTAATGGGGGAAGATACTTGCATTTTGACAGTTGCTGGCAAATATCCGACATCCTGATCCATCCAGTAGGCCACTTTTTAAATGTAAGGGCGAGGTTTAATGCAATCAGTTGGAGCCAGCTGCTCGGAAAGAAAAAGTATAATTTAAAATGAACTCTTCCCTTTTCTGTCGTGAATAATCAGTGGACAATTAAACAAAGAGAGTCCAGTAGACAAAGATTTCTTTCGAAAGGAAAGAGGATGTTTAAAAATATTATTGAGAAAGACAAAAAATAAATAAATAAAACTATATACGTGCCAACAATAAAGTGTACTTTACGTTGCAGAATGAAAAGGACGAAGATAATTGCGATACCCATTTAAAAAAGGAAAAAAAGAATTAGAACGATAATAGTTCCAATATGAAAGCATAAGAGATGAGGATACTTAAGAAATTAAAAGAAAATAATTAAAGAAAAGTGAGGAGATATTACAAAGCTTCTTTTGAAAAAGACAAAAGTGCAGGAAGAAATTGGCAGCAAAGAAGACTGATATTAATTTCACCGAATAGAAGAGTCTTATCGTAATTCACCAAATCTCATTTTTTGTCTGCGACTAGTATTTCAATTACTCAAGGACGGCTGGTGCAATGGCCGCCAAATTTTTAATTTGCAACGAATGGGATGCCGAAATATATTCATAACATAATGTTTTTTGCTGATTTAAGAAAATAGAATGAAAAAAAAAAAGATGGTGCACTTTTGGAGAGCCTTGATCAATATTTGTAGCATCTTAATCACTAGCGTAAAAAATTGAATAACATTAAATAAACAATCCTCTCTAGTCATATTTATTGAAACAGGTCAAAAAGAAAACGTCCTAATAAGCACAAACATGAACACGCATATGGCGTTATAATAATAATAATAATAATAATAATAATATGCACAACCCAGCATCTGTCCTAGAAAATACACATAAACTCCTATGAGACTTTGACATACAGACGGATCACCGAATCTCGGCCAGAAGACCAGACCCAATAATAATCAACAAAAAAAAAAAAAAAAAAAATAAGAGAAATTGTAAAATTGTCGACTTTGCTGTCTCGGCTGACCATAAAATAAAACTGAAAGAATTTGAAAAGAAGGAAAAGTACCTCGACCTTGCTAGGGAATTGAAAAAACTGTGGAACATGCAGGTGACAATTATACCAATTGTAATAGATGCTTTTGGTACAGTAACAAAAGGATTACTAAAGGGACTGGAGGACTCGGAAGTTGGAGGACGAGTGGAGACCATCCAAACTAATATATTATTGAGAACAGCCACAATACTGAGGAGATTCCTTGAGATTTCAGGAGACTTGCTGCCATTCAAGCTTCAGCAGAAGGCGATCAGCATTACATGATGTGAAAAAAACTATAAAACTAAAATAATAATAATAATAATAATAATAATAATAATAATATAGAAACGGATCACCTTATCTCGGTCAGAGGAGCAGACCGAGTGATAATCAACAATAAAACAAATAAATTAAAGAGAATCTGTCGAATAGTGGACTTTGCCGTTCCGACTGACAACAGGGTAAAAGAAAGCGAAAAGAGAGATAAGACCTGGCTAGAGAACTGAAAGAACTATGAAACATGAAAGTGACGGTGATACCGATTGTAACTGGTGTACTTAGTACAGTCATCAAAGGATTGGTACAGGGACTCGATGACTTAGAAATAAGAGGATGAGTAGAGAACATCCAAACTACAGCATTGTTGAGATCAACCAGAATACTGAGAAGAGTTCTGGAGACTGAAGGAGACTTGCTGACACTGGAAAGCTATCAGCTAACAGTAGAGTGAAAACTCTCAATGAGTAAAATAATAATAATAATAATAATAATAATAATAATAATAATAATAATAATAATAATAACTCACCACCTGTGCCAGAAAATGACACACATTAACTCCTATGGGACTTTGACATACACACGGATCACCTAATCTCAGTTTGTAGAGTGTTCGCCAATGATCTGGGAGACCTGGGTTCAATCCCAAGTCGCGGCATACCAAAGACTTAAAAAATGGTACTTGATACCTCCTTGCTTAACATTCAGCAATAAAAGGTACGTATCAAGGATAAAGTGGAGCAATCCAGGAAAAGGAATAGCGCCCTCTCTTACACTTCGGTGTAGTAGCTTTTGATAAGAGAGCCTTCTGGTCGCCCTCGATTACGGTTGCCAACTATATATATATATATATATATACCGGGAAAAATATGGTGCCTTCTTGATTTCATTCTAAAATGAAGTCAAACGACTTATACAAAGATTTGGACGGATCAAAGAAAAAACTGGCAGAAATAAAGTGTCCAATCAAACATGTTTAAAAAAAGAAAACGCTGCCTTGATTATATATATGTGCGTGTGTGTATGTCTCTGTGTCTGTGTCTCTGAGAGAGAGAGAGAGAGAGAGAGAGAGAGAGAGAGAGAGAGAGAGAGAGAGAGAGAGAGAGAAGCTGAGAGGTGACAGAGAGAATAGGTTTTATGATAAAGCATCCTGCTTACGTATGTATTTTCTTTAACAAATCAGACAAAATTGATGTAGAGTCATTTTGAGTTTCCCGAACAAATAACATTCTTCCAAGGAAAGTTTGTTTCAATCTCGGCAGGTGTTAACACTGAAACCATTTGGTTAAAAGTAGCACAAAATATTTCCCTGATTTGTATGACACGTGTGTCCGTGTGTTTGTTGCAAGAAAATAGATATTGGCTTGCCAAGATGATTTAGCTTCGTCATACACAGAAGAGAGATCATTATTTCAGATCACTTTATGGACATCCTGTCGTTAACATACGGTCCCTTCTCTCTCTTTCTCTCTCTCTCTCTCTATCTCTCTCTCTCTCTCCAAATATATGAGTGCGTCTGTGTGTACAAACATAAATACTTATATATATATATATATATATATATATATATATATATATGTGTGTGTGTGTGTGTGTGTGTGTGTGTGTGTTTGGTTTGGTGTGGATTCTTTGTTTCAATGGCATACCAACCTTTGTAGGCTATTTAATGCCAAATCCATTCTCCTAGAAGAACAGTAGTGGTACTATTTAACCCATAGCTGGGTCAATAAGGGGGGTTCATATCTTTCCCGCATGTATTTGCCCGAAAGTGAACGTAATCGCCTTAACCATTATACCACGTGGATACTATATATATATATATATATATATATATATATGTATATATATATATATATATATATACTATGTCTGTGTTCCTATGTATTTATTAAATTTTAATTACGGATGTCACATCAACGGAACTCATTGAAATGTAGTTAGGAATGTTGTCATAGAATAATTGTTTTGTACATTACATTCTTTAATTTCTTTTTAATTATCGACATTTTTATCAAGATTACTTTCCATATTCTTTCTGTTGCATCTTATCATTACAATAAGTTTGCTTTTTATAAGAGAAAAATATAAGTGGATCAGAAATAAAGAATTAATATCAATTTGTTTTTTTTATCTATACCCGTTAGTAAATTGATTCTAATCAAGTAAGCTCTGTTATATAGAGAATTTAGATGATTAAGAAATTAAATCGGTACAACCAGACACCCCAGAAAAAGTATTACTTATTTTTTTTAATTAGATTAGAAATTTATTTCTTATGTACCGATTGTACTCGGGGCACAGTTCTATTCACACATAAACACGAACAAAACGTGAATGTGGAAGAAATATGTTCAACGGGAACGTAAAAAAAAAATAATTTATTTGAAAATTATACTTGGAATTGCGTTATTCAACTAGAATATTACAGCTGTATTGTTCTTGCTATGTTTCCAGGTCTTTTTATCGGTTACAAGTATATATATATATATATATATATATATATATATATATATATATATATATAGTAAGTTGGCGACCGTAGTCGAGAGCGACCAGAAGGCTTCCTTTTCAATAGCTACTACACCAAGGTGTAGAGGAGGGCGCTACTCCTTTCTCTGGATTGCTCTACTTTACCCTCAATACGTATCTTATATTGCTGACTGTTACGCAAGGAGGTATCAAGTCATTTTTAAAGTCTTTGGTATCCGGACCATTGGCGAACAATCTACCTACAAGGCCAATGAGCCAAAAACTAAAACACTGAGAATAAATATATATGTGTGTGTGTGGATATATATATATATATATATATATATATATATATATATATATATATATATATATATTCAATGATGTTTTCCTCTGCATAAGCTTATTTATAAATGTCTACATAAATAATAGCTTTACATTGAGCACTCATTTCGGATAATCCCAACTAGATATATCAAAAGAATTTATTCATATATATATATATATATATATATATATATATATATATATATATATATATATATATATATATGTGTGTGTGTGTGTGTGTGTGTGTGTGTGTGTGTGTGTGTATTGTGTGTGTACGTGGGTGCGTGCATAAAAATCTTAACGATAATTTCAACAAAAGATGAGAAAAATATTCGACGCTGCGTTCGGTTCGGGTTCTTTGTTTAAAGGCATATCAACATTCGTGGGTTATTTAATGCCAATGCTATTCTTGGAGAAAAACTCTCATGAAACTATTTAACCCGTAGCTTGGAGAATAGTGGAATTCATGCTTATCCCAAGGTTTTAGTTCAAAACAGCGGCCCAGCACTTTAACCATTATGCCACGAAGACTCCACACTGTACAGGATCAAATCCCACTAAATCTTCATCCAGTTAAAACTTAAACTGGAAATTGCTTTATTCAATAAGGAAATTTAAAATGCATCACTCTAGACCTCACTGTAATATGTCATGGTTGAAGGGTTACTATCATCCTACACATATTTTATAATTATTATTTTTACTCCTTGAAAGTTTTTCACATCAGCGTTAGCTGATGGTCTTTCACTGGAGTCTGATTGACAACGTCTTCCAAAATCTTTTGTACACTTCTCAGTATTTTGGCTGATCTCAGCCATGCTGTAGTTTGGATTGTCTCCATTCGTCCTCTTATTTCCAAGTCCTCTAGTCTTTTTACCAATCATTTGGTGACTGTACCAAGAGCACCAATTACAATTGATATAACAATGACTTTTATGTTCCACATTTTTTAAAAATTCCAAAGCACAGTCCGTGTACATATCTTTCTTTTCACTTTCTTTGAACAGCAAAGTCCACAATACTGCAAGTTCTTTTTTTTTTTTTTTTGAATATTATAAGGTCTGGTCTTCTAGACGATATTAGGTGATCCGTTTATATTTCAAAATCCCAGAGGAATTTGTGCGTCACATTTTCCTGGACAGATTCTGGGTTTTCTATATTCCATTTGTTCGTATGGTCAAATTTCAATTTCTTGCACAGTTCCCAATGCATCATCTTGCCCACATTGTTGTGTTTAGTCTTATACTCTTTCTGTGCTAATTTGCCACATTTATTATTATTATTATTATTATTATTATTATTATTATTATTATTATTATTATTATTATTATTATTATTATTATTACCACCACCACCACCAGGTTGTTTAGTTGGATGGGGCTGCAGAATACACCGACTGCTTCTCTGCATAGGGGTAGAACCCCCACCCCAACAAATATCCTGGATATGACACTGAACAATCTGATGGTGTGGTTCCAGTAATGTTGGAGCCTTGAGGAATGCTGAACATTCATTCATTGCCATTTACTCGGACCCGGAGTGGTAGCATTTGATAGGGTCCTCTCTGTGGACCAAACAGAAATAAACTTTGTATTTATACTAAACTGAATTGCTTGTAATAGAACTAATTTTACATCTAATCTGCGCATTTCATTTAAACTGCGTTCTTATGCTCAACGGAATTGTTTAAAATAAAACTGTTTGGACATTTCAACTGCGTACTGATGTTGAACTGAATTGTTTGAAATGGAATTGTTCTTTTTGTGTGTTAAACTGAATTGCTTGAAATAGAACTGTTTTTGACATTGAAAATGTACTTACGTTAGAATGAATTGTTTGAAACAGTTTAACAGTGTGTAAATAAAAAAAAACTGAAATAAGCATATCAAAACCAATTCTTTTTTTTTTTTATAAAAGACAGCTTTCTTCAGAAAAGATTAACATAATTTTATTATAACTTGTTAAATATCAACAGTTAATACAGATATAATTCTAAATCATTTATAAGAACATTTAGCATGTTTTTAACCGAAGATATCAATACAGTATTGAAAGACTGTGTACTCTTAGAATGAGATATGTAAAGTTTGGTTATAAACAAAATCTAATGATATGAATTCCGTATGCATAATGCTCAACGAGAAATTATAAAATCCTGTTATGTATAATTCAGAATAAATTTTAACCTTTTGTTTTAGAATTTGGTAACAGAGTTATCATTCATGGACAATACAGTATTAAAAATAATAAAAACGTTATTTACACCAAGTAATAGACTATCAAATTAGGGCATCGCTTTTACCATTAAAGATCTCAAAAGTTTGCCTTTATATCACCTTACATAGATTGTTCTTTTTACCAAGAATATCTAAATACTGATTACCAAACACCTTAACATTCACAGAAATTAGTCCGTCACTTTTTCTGTC
>CAUZXS010000690.1:60000-114435 GCA_963585895.1 Sepioteuthis lessoniana
GTGTGTGTGTGTGTGTGTGTGTGTTGTAGGGGCAGCAGTCTTTCATTTAAGCATTTTTGATTAAATAATAAAGACACATTTTGTGTATAGGATTTAATTAAGATCATTTCAAGTTTATTGGTTTTTGATTAGAATTGGTAGATGAATATATCAAATTTGTCCCGAGCGCTTTCGGACCTTTCATAGGCTATCATCAGGAATTGTTGGTATTTGTAAAGATTGTTTTTTTTTAAAGTTTGGCAATGAAGGGGTGCTCTGCATTTCCCAAAGCTCCAACATCACTGGAACCCCACCATCAGATCGTTTAGTTTCATATATCAGGACACTCGTTGTGGGGGGAGGGGGTCAGTGTATTTTACAGCCCCAGCCGACTGGGCAATGATAATAACGGCAAACATTTGACTGATGTCATTTTTGAAATAGAATAAACAAAAGGGCATGTACATTTGAAAAAAAAATTCATAGTTTATTTTCATTTGCTTTTATTAGAAGTGCAAATATGCCAGATCATTTTGAACCACCCCATATATATATATATATATATATATATATATATATATATATATATATACGATTTGAAATTGATGGTCGTAGGTAACATTTTTAAGTGATTGAGAGCTAATTTGTTGGCAAACGGTTGAACGGTTTCAAGTGTTACTTTTTAAAACAATTAGTTCCGTTTAACATCAATCATTTGTTTGCTCACAGTTAAATGGTTTCATGTAAAGTAAAGGATTTAATATTTTGATTTGTCCTACGGATGGGTTCCCAACAGATACTGCCATTCTAAGTCAGAGAGAACCTAACAATAAAGATAAGTAAAAGGAATTCCAGAATGCCAAAAGCTGTCGAACTAGAGTCTCACTATCAGATGCAGTTTAGTGCCATCAACAGGATTCTTGTTGTTGGTGAGATCTTGACCCACTGCATAGGTGCATTCGGTGTATTCTATAGCCCCAACTAAATGAGCCCCCATCGTTGGGGGAGGTTATTACTCCTCTGCTGAAGTCAGTTAGCGTATCCTACAGTCTCATAGAGTTTTTTGAGATTTTTTGAGGAATTCACGAGTTTTAAAATTGTATGCGATGATTCTGGAAATAAGTCAAACTGATGATGCAATAGTCACTCAAAAAAATCATATATTCCGGTAGAAAATAAAAGCAAGTTTGTTTGTTTTTTTATAATTCAACTATTTTCTCCCTCTTCCTTTCATTTTTCTATCTTTTGATTAAATACTAATTTTAATTCAATATTTACAATTTCATGGGAAATTTTTACGAAGTAAAACGGGAGTGAAAAAAAAAATATCTTAAATTATAAATAATTAGGAAAACTCAGCCAAATGTTTCAAGTTACTTGAATTCATTTAATTGTTCTATGACAGTAAATTGTTTTTGATGGTGTGGCTATAATTTCGTTTAATTGGGAAGTACTGAATATATTTTCAATGCTAATACTCCCAAGTCCACTCTGACACGAAGTGGGAGTACCTGTTTGGGTTTCATCTATAGATCAAATAAATCTGTTTAAACATTCGTATTCAAGTTGAATACTGTCTTTCATTGGTTTTATTTGGTTTTAATCGGAGCGGGGGCACTGCTTCAGTTGTGTCTTCGGCAGAAATATCCTGGCAGAGCTCATCTCTTTCCTGGTCAGCAACTGGTTTGAATTTAGAGTTTGTTTTTCTATACCAGTAGCCATTACTAGTTTAAAGAGATAAGTCTTTCATACTATTTACCCTCGATCTTCCTGAGTGCATTAGCACCATAGGAAATGCAAAAAGCCTCATTCAGGATATGAACTCGAGTAGATGAGTTGATTTCCCACTATGATGAACGTTGCACTACAAGCTCCACCATCAGTATTAAGAACGGTTACGAGAAATTATATTTGTTTACAAATAAAATCAAATTTAAAATAAACCAATATTTTTTTAACACGAGACGTTTTTGTCAACCTCTTCAAAATCTTTTTGTCACTCGGACCGGAATGACGATCGATATATTTTGTATCCAGTCCGAGAGTAAGTGCCAATAAGTCCGGATTGCGATAGTCCACTAGTTTTACAGACAGATGACTCATTCGTTGAAAATTCAGTTTTCATTGAGTGTCCTATACTGGCCTTGTAACAAACTAAACTAAACTTGGTAAGTAAAATTTAACTTGGGAAGTAAGAATTAAGTTGAGAAGTAAGAATTAAACTGAAAATACATTCATTCCTCGGTCACCAATCTTTTAATCAATCGTGTATGAGTTCGTGTTGTCGATTTTCGCTGTGTGTTCAGTGACTGTACCAAACTAGGTTAAGTCTTGTAGATATCCATATATGCCCTTGGCATCAGTGAAACCTTAATCAACCATCGGTAAAATCATTTGAGATCTCTTAAGTATTTCCACACCATGCACTATTTATTTTCTTAATTACAAAAATGTTTGCTCAACATTTTCCTGACAGATTTTTAATTAGAATGACAACATAACGACGTGCCTTGTGGCTGAAACAGTTACTTATTTTCCCCCTCGAATCCTAAATAGATATTAGAATTCCGAGTTAAATAAAACTTAGAATTTAGAATGCTGATTTTCAAAGCAGGAAATCTTCTTCACAGGAACGATTGATATAAGAAAATCTTTTAACACGCTACTCTTCGATTCATCGTTCGATCTCTATTAGCAAAACACACACACACACACACACGTGTATATATATTTAAATTTTATCTTCTGAATACGAACTGTAACTCCACATTCGCTACTCTGCGACAAGAGAGAAGCATGTAAATAGTCATCTGGCGAGACAGAGAGCATTGTAATATTCTCCTGCAAAATAAATTTATTATGACGACTTAACCGAGTTTGGGTCTCCATTAAATTGTACTATATATATATATATATATATATATATATATATATAAGCGTATGGTGAGGCTCTTTAATGTTTGTTATCTTGGGAGTTCGGAATATCTTTTCAATGCCATTACTCCCTGGTCCACTCTGGTGAAGTGGTAGTACCTTTTAGGGTCTAATCTATGGATCAACTAGATCTATTTAAATATTATTCGTGTTTGTGATACAGAATCAAACTCTTTCAGCATTTCCTTTATGCTTCTCTCGGGCCCTACCTATTTATAATATTGGCGTAACTCTGAGGTCTCCAACGCTCATCCGGCGGGTCACATACGACACTTAATGTCTATTCTTGAGGCCCTACACCCAACTTCCTTCACTTTATCTCTGCCTTTTGATGTTGACTATGAAGAAGTACCATTCCAGCTGTAAATGGAAATTAGTGATCCACAATATTTAGAGGATTTGAAGTCTAAGTTCCTTGTTTGCTACGTCCTCAATATTTTTTTTATTGCCCATTCGGCTGGAACTAAAGAATACACCGACTGCTTCTCTGCAGAAGGGTAAGACTCCTCCCCAACGAGTGTCCTGTTTATGACACTAAACAATCTGATAGTAATGCTGGAGCTTTGCGGAATGCAAAATAGCCCTTCATTACCATCGCTCCCAGGTCCACTCTGGCCCGGAGTGGTAGCACCTGATAGGGTCCTATCTATTGTTCAATTAGGCTAGACTGTGTACTTATGCTAAACTGAATTGTTTGAAATATAACAGTTTGGACATTTAAACTGCATACTAATGCTAAACTGACTTGTTTGAAATAGAACTGTTTTTAACACTGAACATGTCTACTAAGGCTAAACTGAATTGTTTTCAATAGAACTGTTTATATGTATAAAAATGGATTTAACATTAATAACCTACAATGTTTGATGTGCCGTATAACTAAACCAAACCAAACAATGTTCTTATTTTTTAAAGAAAGGAATTATATTGTAAATGGAATTAACAAGACCAGAAAATCCGGCAAACACTTTCGTGTGACTAGCCGAACCACTTGACAGTGGAGAAGATCACTGTATTCACGGCTGATAAGACCAAGGTCGAAACACGTAAGTGTTTACCGGATTTTCTGGTCATGGTAATTCAATTTATAAGCCAAATAATTTCTATAAGAAACCCGTGCTTTCATGTGAACAATTACCCAACCTTATCATCCACACCCAGTGAGTATATTTGGCACTTCATCCAACGGTGAAATATTCTTTAACAAAATGAAGCATGCCAAAGTTTTGCAGCATTTGCAACTATTAAATCACCTATTGTCCGATGTACCCCTTCTGTCAAGCTCTCCATTTAAACCTTATATCATTACATCTTTTCAGATTAGAAACATCATCAGATGTTCCATTAATAAATCATCATCATCATCATCATCATATCGCGCTGGTAGCACGGATATCCCTGACCCTCTCTCGCCACTCCTCCCTATCGTTCATCGCCCTAGGTAGGTCTTCAGGACAACAGCCTGTATCCTCACATAGCTGCTGAATGTACGTTCGAGCTGGTCGTCCTGCTTTTGCGCGGCCATGTGTGGGGATCCATAAGAGTACATCTCTTATGAGTTCATCTCTGCTTCTCCAGCAGTGTCCTGCATGTCTGGTTCGTCTAACTTGAATAGTTTTCGTGATAGGGGGCAGGTGGCCGTACAGTTGGTGTCTTGTGGGGTGCTGCTGCCAGGACTTGTTCAGGATTGCACGCAGCATTCTTGTGTAATTGCCATCCAGTTTCTTCTCCAGCCGTTTTGTTAGCGTCCATGTAGTGTATCCATATAGCAGTATCGATGTGACCGCTGCCTGGAAGAAGCTGCGTTTCATTTTATCGGTTAGGTCTGATTTCCATATAATCGATAGCCTATTGATAGCTGTCCATGCTTTCGTTAGCCTCGTTTCGATGTCCTTTTCGGTTGATTCGACGCTGCTTCCTAGGTACGTGAATTTGTCTACTAGTTTAAGTGGGGTTCCTTCATGATTACTAATTATTGAATTTTGCTGTTTTTTCGTCTGCATTTTTTAGATCACTACACCAAAACTTTGTTAATTTTGTGGCTCTCAAAGTAAAAGAAAATTCTTTCTTGATTCTTTTCTCTATTTGGCTCTCCGTCGTAATAGGCTTTGTAAATTTCAAGGTTAAAGAATTAATACCAAGTTAAATAATGTAACATTATAATGTCTTTGATACACAGCTGCTTATAAGAATATTTGATAGACTCAAATAAGATGTAGGACATTTTTGTATTAGTTTCTAGAAACTCTCTGTGGAAATGAGTCCCAAACTATGTACCACCATTAAGTAGGTTTTTGAAGATCCGTACAAAAGTTACCAGGCTATCTTATGACTTCTAATTTACACCCTGGAAAAGAAAAGTTTATGTATTACAATTCAAATACATTTTAGAGTCAAAAGAGGGAGATGGGGTTGTTTCATAGCATATCTAATTAATCCTTGTAGGTTATTCACTGTTAAATCCTATTATATATATATATATATATATATATATATATATATATATATATATATATAAAGTTGGTAACAATTGTCGAGGGCGACCAGAAGGCTCCCTTTTCAATAGCTACTACACCAAGCTGTAGGGGAGGACGCTACTCCTTTCTCTGGATTGCTCCACTGCCCTTGGTATGTACCTTATATTGCTGAGTGTTAAGCAAGGATCTAGTACCATTTTTAAAATCTTTGATATGACGCGACCTAGTCTCCCAGGCTATTGGCGAACACTCTACCCACTAGACCAATATATATATATATATATATATATATGTGTGTGTGTGTGTGTGTGTGTCAGATATGAAGTTTAATCAGACAGATATGGTATAAAAAATATTTTTCGAATATTTTTCTCGATCGTTTAAACCATTAATTTGAATTTATAATTTCCACCATGAAGATGACTTAAAATAACTTCCACCTGAAATTTTCGTATTTTCATTCATATGGTCGAAATACATCGGTGGTTTTAAACTTATATTAATTCATAAATTTTCTTATCCATTTATATGTATTTTTCTTTTTGTTTTCTGCTTTTTACAAGACATATATGTATGTAGCTTAGTATAATACTCTGGATTGGAGAGGTCTAATCTTTCTGTAAAGGTGCAGTCGGCGTTTTATACAGCCCCAACCGACTGAGAAAAATAAGAACAGAGCTCCAATTATAAGTAACTGTTTTGAGACAGTGTTTAGAAAAGATTAAGTGTGTAAATTATTGTTTTCTTTGGGTACATTATTTGTAATGAACAAAGGTTTCTAGTTATTTGATTTCTTGTTTTCATTGTTTGGTTTTTATCTGTTTTATTTTCCTATTTTAAGTACGTGTTGCTGATAATTGAAGGTTTAAGTTAAGGCGTCAAGATCAACTGCAATTCAAAAAAAGAAAGTAGACGCTTTACGTTTTGAATTTTAGGTCGGTTGGTTGTCGAAAGATAATGAAAGGGTATCTCTTCAATAAGAGGACTCTTTTACTGCCTAAAGTTTCTTAACGTCACCCACCTTCATTCTCTCTCTCTCTCTCTCTCTCTCACATCCACCCTCACATACACACACAAAATTATATATGTATATATATGCACATCTGGCTCCTCCTTTACTGGTCCCTTCTTTTAATTACATGTTTCAATCTCTCTCTCTCTCTTTCTCCTCCCTCTCTCCCTTTTTATGCCCATCCACGTACTCACTTCAACTTTGTGTACGTGTGTGCGTTTTTTTTAAATCTTCAGTTTTTCTTTCTATCTATCCGTCCAATAGCGTTCCCACCTTACATTTACCTGTGTCCCAAACACTTTTTTTTATTTTACCCACTTGAAGCTGACCTAGTCAAAAAAGCCTACCCTACTACAACTCCACCCTGGTATTGCTGTTGGGTTTTGGGTGTAGTCTGTGTTTCTGGTTTATAACTTGCGCGCCAATGAAATAGCCACCAGCCGAAATGACAGGTGAAAAAGCTCGGTATGGGGAAAGAGTAGAAGAAAGAAAGAGTAGGACGCAGAGAGAAAAGACAGAAAACCATAAGGTGATTGAAATTATATATGAAGAAAGAGAAAAAAAGTGTCATTATGGGAAAGAGAGATTTTAAAAAAGAAAAATGAAGCAAAAAAAATGTAATCTAAAAGAGGGATAGGCAACTTGTCCTTTTCTACGCGGGATGGCCAATCTTGGGATTACTGGCGGCTCCTACTATACTGGCTGTGAACAGGTAGGACATGAGACATACATTACCCTTGGGGTAATGATTTTATGGCTATAATACTTGTGCCACTTTTTTTTTTATCTGGTGAAAAAGGATTGTTAAAAAAGAAAGAAAAAGAAAGGACACTAGTTTGAATAGTGTTGTAGGAAGGTACTTCGTATAGAAGGATTAAGATTATAGAATCAAAAGAATTTACAGTGGAAGAAGAAGAAGAAAAAGTTCGTAGAGGGATTTGAATCAACAGGGAAAAATGTGAGATGAGATCACTCGGAGGTGAATTAGCAGCTGCGACGTAAAATGGCGGGATTGGAAGTAGAACTTAAAACAAAGAGCATTAGAGAAAAAATCTAATGGTTAAATAATGAAAGACAAAGAGTACATCAATGAACGTAAAGAAGCATTTTATTGGAGCCTATATGGTTTGGTTTTAGTGTCTTTGCTTAACGGCATGTAAACCTTCGTGGATAATTCAATGCTAAAAACAGTAATAGAGATATCTGACGTGTAACTGGTGGTAGTGATTATGGGGTTCATAAATTTCACAAAGGTTTTGGAGTAAAAGTGAATATAATATTCCAATTAGAGTTCGAAATCACTTTCGGCAATGTTGCAAACCAGTACGTGGTGGGTTACTACGTGGAATTCTCAGAAACTATGTTGGTTAATAATATAATGATTAGCAAGCTTGACTAGCAAACCTGCAAGAGTGAGTTCATGTCTCTTTGGGTTCCCCATTCAATCGGCCTTGTGCCACATCGAAGCAAAGAGGTTCGTAAATTATAGTAATATAAAAAGTACAATCCGCCATTCAAATATTTACTTCAGTAAGCACAATCATCACTGTAATATATATATATATATATATATATATATATATATATATATATATATGTAATTGTGTGTGTGTGTGTGTGTGTGTGTGTGTGTGTGTGTGTGTGTGTGTGTGTGTGTGTATATAGATTGGCCGACCGTAATCGATGATGACGCAAAGGCTTCTTTATCAATAACTACTATAGGAAGGTGCAGGGAGGGGCGCAACTACTTTTCCTAGATTGCTCCATTTACTCTTGATCCATACTTCATAATGCAGAGTTAAGCAAGGATGCATAGGGTATAATCTTGGTATGAGTCCATCCGAGAGTGAATCATGGTCTCCTGGACCATTGGCTATCACTCTAACCATTCGCCAATGGGACAGTTTTTATATATATATATCGTAGTACAGGGCGACCAGAAGGCTCCCTTTTCAATAGCTTCTTCACCGAGGTATAGGGGAGGGCGTTACTCCTTTCCTTGGATTGCTCCACTTTACCCTTGATATATACCTTATATTGCTGAGTGTTAAGCAAGGAGGTATCAAGTACCATTTCTAAAGTTTTTGGTATGACGCGACCTGGGATTGAAGCGGACCATTGGCGAACACTTTACCCACTGGGCCAATGAGCCGGTCAAATATATATATATACATATATATAGTTATGGTTATATATATATATTTTTTTTTTCATCATACAACGTGTGGAAGCACGTGCGATACCCTAGCCTCATCAGCCGCCAACCAGGGTGATAACACTGGGCCAATGAGCCGGTCAAATATATATATATACATATATATAGTTATGGTTATATATATATTTTTTTTTTTTCATCATACAACGTGTGGAAGCACGTGCGATACCCTAGCCTCATCAGCCGCCAACCAGGGTGATAACACTGGGCCAATGAGCCGGTCAAATATATATATATACATATATATAGTTATGGTTATATATATATTTTTTTTTTCATCATACAACGTGTGGAAGCACGTGCGATACCCTAGCCTCATCAGCCGCCAACCAGGGTGATAACACTGGGCCAATGAGCCGGTCAAATATATATATATATACATATATATAGTTATGGTTATATATATATATTTTTTTTTTCATCATACAACGTGTGGAAGCACGTGCGATACCCTAGCCTCATCAGCCGCCAACCAGGATGATAACACTGGGCCAATGAGCCGGTCATATATATATATATACATATATATAGTTATGGTTATATATATATATATATATATAGATAGATAGATAGATAGATAGATAGATAGATATAATTATGGATAAATTATAACGCTAAAAGTAGTTTTAATCCGTAAAATCATAGCAGTGGCCAATGCAAGAAAATGTAGAGCAACATGAAACTGTATTTCAAACATGAAATAAGATAAAAACACATGAAAAACCAACTAAGAATGCTAAGCAGTCAGTTAAACTGAATAGTGAGTTGTTATTCTAATTTATAATAACTTTATTTTATGCAAAGATATGAATATATATGTAAGAGAGAGAGAGAGAGAGAGAGAGAGAGAGAGAGAGAGAGAGAGAGAGAGATTCTACCTCTCGGTGGGAAGCAGATTACTGAGTTTTAAAGCCAGCATTCAAAGAATTGACGGTTACCTTTTTGAACCACCTCAGAGAAATAAATATCTATGCTGCCCGCACTGCAGATCTTAAACTTATTTCGGTGTTTTCCACTCTGTTATAAGGTCATAAGTGAATGACAAAGAAAGCTCAGCAGCTCATTTCTTACTTTTATTCTGCGGGACGTTCAATACAAGTTAAATTTCCAGATTTTGACTGCTTATTTCGAAGGCAAGCAGACCTTTTTATCTTACGGATTTGCACAGTTGAATATTCTCATACTTCTATTATTTGGCTTTGTATTGTACTAATATATATATGTATATATATATATATATATATATATATATATATATATAACGACAGAATGATTTAAATAAAAAATGTCTTTTGTAGAAAAGGATGGTCCAATGGTGTTTTGGCAGAACATGTAAAACCTTATAAAATAGTAAAACTACAGACACTATAAGACAGTTACTTTAAATTTTATTTGTTTACGCAATCTTCCGGCGGATTTTTTAAAAAGAAGCTAATAATCTTTCTTTACAAAGTGAGTTACAATCACCTGATAAGGTTGTTGTACACGTGACATTCAAACAAAAAACAGTTCTCAACAGACAATACTAAACTGTAGAATTAGTTAGGGTTCATGAAGTATATACTATTCAGGACAGTACCAACGTAGAGTCAATGATACTCGTTCATTTTCAATTTCGTCCCTATGTGATCTCTGGATCATATATATATATATATATATATATATATATATATATATATATATTAATATCTTACCTGATGATTTTATTTTTTCTGTTGAAATTACATGAAGCTAGATATAATGAGACTGTCTTGAAAATGTGATTAAAGATTCATTTATGTAAGGGTTTTTTTAACAATCCTGGGTAATTTCTTATTCATGAAAATATGTTTTATAATGATTTATTCCTTCTCAGGTTCATGCACACATGTCTATTTATATACATATATATATATATATATATATATATATATATATATATATATATATATGTGTGTGTGTGTGTGTGTGTGTGTGTGTGTGCAGAAAGCATATATGTGTGTGTGCAGGTTTGTGCATATATATATATATACATATATATACACGTAAATGTGTGTGTGTTTGTGCATATGTATAAATATATACAAATATTTATGCCTTTTCCTGTTTATATATATATATATATATATATATATATATATATATATATATATATATATATATATATATATATATATATGTCTATTTGTATACATATATGCGCACGCGTGTGTGTGTGTGTGTGTGGTTGTGCAGAAATGCATATATATATATATATATATATATATATGTATTCAAGGCACATATAATGGATAGGTAAGTTGAGCATAGTTAAGGTGAGATAGTCATAAATATGATAGAGGGTTAAACTGCGTTCATGGTAGAGGACGAACATTTAAAGTATGGAAAAAAGTTCGGAACGAACAAAGAAAAAGAAGGTAATCGTTGACAAAAGGAAAAAAAGGACAAGTTAGCTTTAGTGCTAACAGTGTCCCCTTTGAAAATAGGGAGAGAACAAGTGAGCCTTATATATACATTCCCGTCTAACACAGAGTCCAAATCCTGTTGCCCGGGAAAGATTGACTCTCATCTGACCCTAACAATTTATAAAGTGGTTCAATGGTTTAAGACGTTTTTACCCAAACAATAGTTTTCCTTTCCTCCGCTTTTCCGACGCCGTTGCCAAGGAGAAATGCAAATCTGTATCGGGGTTGTAGTACTCTTAGAAATACTTCTTTTTCTAAAAGTACGTTTTTTAAGAGAATCGTTGTAAACTCGTCATAGAATATTCCATTCGAGATATATTTTTTCTCAATACAGCAAAAACACCTCGCATTGTAAAATATATGCAATGTCATCTCACCGTCCCCAGAATAACAAAACATCGTTTCGCTTATTCGTGGTTCTCTTAGACAGAAAAAAAAAACTCATGATCAAGACTATTATTAAACTGAATTTAATTAGAAAGCTAACATATAAAAAAAAATGCTAGAATGATGACATAAGTCGTTGAATTTTGCCAGAGAGCTGACATCGCCATAGCAAATGATAATGATGATAATATGAATTGTTGCTGACGTCATTTGAACGATCCACAAAAACATCATCCAGACAATATCTGCCAATATATCAACCCTAAATTTAGAATTATTTATTTAATTCAACAAGGAGATAAATTGTGAAAACACACTGTTATATACATTACAAGTAAGATCTTGTATCTTTAAAATTTGGTTTGATTAGAAAAAAAAAGTGTATAATTATTCGATTCAGGGTAAAGAAAACTGCCTTAAATCAGTTATTACATATTCAACTTTGAAAACATCGCTAGCATGTCTAAATAACAAGAAACAAAAAAGAAAGAAAGAAAAACACAACTTGCCATCTGTTGGACTTTGCCATTCCAGCAGACAATAGAATGAAATTTTATAAAAAAGTGTAAAGAGAGAAACATACTTGCACCTTGCTTGAGAACAAAAAAAGTTGTAGTTGGTGCGCTTGGAACAGTCCCCAAAAGGCTTGGAAATGAAACAGGAAGAATTGGAAATCGAAACCATCTAAACTACAGCATTATGCAGCTCGTCCAGAATACTCAGAATACTCCTAGAGATTTGAGGAAACTTGCTGTCACTCTGAGCTTAGTTAAAGACCACCAGTATAAGCTGGTGTGAAAAATTCGTGTAGAGTAAAATGATGATAATACTTAATCTACTGGTAATTGGGCAAGAAGCTTAAATTTGACCATACGAACGAATAGTATTTGCACAACCAAGAATCCGTCCTGCAAAATGAGACCATCGACTAATGCTGGCGTGAAAAACTCTCTAAAAAGAAAAAACGATAATAAAAATAATAATAAAAATAATAATAATAATAAACCCGTAGCCGAATGGTTGATCAAAGGAAGGACCACACTGATCCAAAAAGACCCCCATAAAGGAACCGCCCTAAACAGCTACAGACCAATAAAGTGCTTACCTATGATGTGGAAAATACTAACAGCACTAATAAGGAAATATATTTATTTATCACTAACAAGCAGTGGATTTTTCTCTGAAGAAGAGAAAGGATGCTGCAAAGGATCCAGAAGCACGGGAGAACTACTCTAAATTGATCAGTACATCCTCAAAGAAAGCAAGACAAGAGGAAAAATTTTGGCTATGACCTGGATTGACGACAAATAATAAACTATCTCAAATGTGCAAAATATCTGATGAAGTCATAAAATTTATCGAGAAAACCATGAAGACCTGGAGAGTGGAACTGACTGCAAGAGGGGAAAATTTACCTGAAACAAAGATCCAAAGAGGTATATTCCAAGGAGATACACTATCACCATTACTATTTATAATTTCGGTTATGCCATTCGTCCACATACTCAAAAAAAAATGCACTGCCGGATACAAACTTACTAAATCGCAGGACAAGACATTCCCTAATGTACATAGACAACATCAAACTGTTTTCCAAAAATGAAAAAGAATTGGAAAATCTGATACGCGCATTCAGAATATACAATCATGACATAGGGATGGAATCTGGCATAGAAAAATTCGCCTTGTTAGAAATGAAAATCGGAAAACGACACATTATACAAGGAATGGAACTACTAAATCAAGAAAAAGTCAGAATGCTCAGAGAAAAGGAAACCTACAAATACGTGGGGATATTGGAAGCTGACGCCACCAAACAAGAGGAGATGAAAGAAAAAAAAAAAAAGAAATGATATTTTAAGAGAACCAGTAAGCTACTCGAGATAAAACTATATAGCAGAAACCTTATCAAAGGAATAAATACCTAGGCTGTTCCCTCGTAAGATATTCGGGACCGTTCTTAAAGTGAACTAGAGAAGAACTTAAACGAATGGCCCAGAGAACAGGAAAACTAATGACCATGCATAAGGCATTACACCCTAGAGATGACGATGACATACTATATGTATAAAGAAAAGAAGGGGGAAGAGGACTAACCAGCATTGAAGAGAGTATTGAAGCATAAATATAACGACTTGAAGACTACATACAAAAGCGTGGAGGAAGACTAATTACAGCTACCAGAAACAATTCTGACAACACGAGGACCAACAGAACGACAATAACCAGAAAGCAAAAATGGGAAGAAAAACAACTCTATGGACAATTTAAGCGACTAATAAGCAACATTTCACGTGAGAAAAAGTGGACGTAACTAAGAAAGGGAAATCTTAAGAGAGAAATGAAATCTCTCCTGATAGTACCTCAAAACAACGCTGTAAGGACCAATCATATCAAAGCAAGAATAGATAAGACGCAACAAAACAGCAAATGTGGGTTATGTTGTGAAAGAGACGAAACCAGCTATCACCTGGTAAGCAAATGCCGCAAATTAACACAGAAAGAATGTAAAACTAGACACAACTAGCAGGGTAAAGTGATTCACTAGGAATTATGCAAGAAATTGAAATTTGAACAAATGAGCAAAAAGGTATATGCACAACTCAACACCAGTCCTGAAGAATGACATACACAAACTCCTCAGGGATTCTGACATCCAAACGGATCACTTAATCTCGACCAGACCACCAAACCATATAATAATCAACAAAACAAAAAGAGAACTTGCAGAATTGTGGACTTTGGTGTCCCGGCTGACCACGGAGTAAAATTAAAAGAAAGCAAAAAGAAAAATAAATACCTCGACCTTACGAGGGAACATAAAAAAACTGATGAATATAAAAGTGACGTTTATATCAATCACAGTTGGTGCTCTTGGTATAGTCACCAAAGATAATAAAAGGGACTGGAGGACTTGGAAATAAGAGGACGAGTGAAGACCATCCAAACTACTGCATTACTGAGATCGGCCAGAATACTGAGAAGAGTCCAGGATATTTGAGGATACTTCTTTTCACTCAGAGTCCAGTGAAAGACCATCAGCTAATGCTAATGTGAAAAAGTCACAAGGAGTAATATAATAATAATAATCAGCAGCAGCAAGTATAGGTGATGTGGTGACAGAGATAATACGGTTAATCACAAAATAAACGAATGCAGTAAATTAACACAAAAGGAATACGAGGGGGAACACGTGACCTACAGGGAATTCTGCGGGATAGGAAAACTGTATCATGTCGTGAAATGGTATATGCATTATGAAGAGCTGTCTCACAAAATGGGACGCTTAAAATCCTCTGGGACTTGGATATAGAAACAAAACTCCAAACCCTAACTAGAATACAGAGTCTTGAGCTAATTAACAAGAATAAAACTTGTTACCTTATGGATTTTATCGTCAAGATGGACTACAGAGTGAAAATTTAAAAAATCGAAGTAGGCAAATACTTGGATCTTGCCAGAGACGTGCTGAATGCTGTACGGTCACACAGACTTCAGTTTAAAAAAAAACACCAGTAACTAGTGGTGTGAAAAGTCTCGTTGATTGAAAATAATTAATTTGAAATTATAGAAAAAAATTATCAATTTGAATATCTTCAAAAACATGATATCCGAGTCAACGTGTCTGGAGATGAAAAGCTCAGCTAAATAAAAACGTTTTTTGGAGGGTTTCTTTTTGTGACAATTGAAATATTTTTATTTAACTCATTTCATTTTTATGATTGGTTGGCCACGTAAATATATTTTAGTAATTTTCTTTCTCAGCTAAGTGACTTGCAGTGTATAGTCAAATAAAGACAAATTAAGAATATCGACTTTGATATCTCCATACTAGACAACTTTGTCAGTTTTTTTAGCTGAACAATCGACAACTTCACTAGCCGTTTAAGAAGTGAACACTGACAATGAGTGCATACCATAAGCTAATCTCTACCACACATGCGCGGGAAAAACAGACGTACGCATGTATATGCAATGTCAAATATACACAAATTTAAGTGCTTCTTTTTGAAGAGAAAATGTTCTTTTTCAACTTTTATTTGAAGGTAAGAAATGAATTAATGATTGATTTGGTTTTAAATAATTCAGTAACATCAGTGTTTAAAAAGAACTGATTTATTTCTTTTAATTGAAAATCAAACTAACAATTTTATAAACAGTTTAAAAAATATCTTATTTTATTTTAGTTGCAGTTTAAAAAACGTCATATTGATTAATATATTTATACTGTCTATTGATAAGAAATGAAATAACTTTTCTCTGATCATTTTGCTTCACTCAGCATGCATAACTTTGTGTCAGACATCAATGAAAGTAGACATTTAAAAAAAAAGTACCTAAATTTTCATCTTCTGTCCAGTGCTCTGTTATAATTATATCTATTTTCATCGTTAAGTAGGCAAACTCACGTTTTATAGTTTTATATAACTGATGATTGAGCACACAATGCACACACAGAAAGGATAGTTCCCATAGTCTGGTGGCTAACGTTCTGGTCTGTGACTTTACAGTAAGTGAGTTCGAACTCCAGTTGCGCAATTACGTTTTCTTTTTTGATTAATACGCTGGGAAAAGGTATATACCCTCTCATACAGTCCACCAACTAAGTGTTGAATAATATCATTACTGGTCTTAGACGGCTTTGGAAGTTTGATAGGCCGTTAAACAAAGAAACGAAACGTTCACAAAACAAGACATTTGAAAAAAGCTTATTAAATATTAACCCACGACAAAGCGTTCAGTATGTCAAGCATAGTTTAGTCTGGCACGAGAAAAAAAAAGAAAAAAAAAAAGAAAGACTACCGCACAGCAACCGTGGGGATCGAACATATGGCATCAGTGAACTAGTTCTCGTGGAGAGCTTGTTCTTTGTGATAAGCAACCTGCATAAATTTATTTCCCTGGACGAATAGCAAACATCTCACACAGAAAGCACGTCCTAAATCAAGAAAATGAACAAAATCAGGGTGTGGTAGTGTTATTTAAAGGTTAGAATAAGCTTTCATTTTATGGTGTACAATAAAATAGCTCCGAAGACGACTGTGTTGTCACGATCAAAGATGTTAGGGTATAAAGACGAGCAACTAATAAGACCGAATTCAACTGAATTAACTCTAAGTGAAACGCTAACAAACTTGTTTAGGATTTGAACCTGGATCGCCGATTCCGTTTCCTTCGATGTATGAAGTATTCCGGTGTACGTGGAGAATCAGTATTGGAAATACTGGCCATGTTTAGATTCGAACTCTAATTATTTATACTGCAGTATCATTTACTTTCAAAGAAGCCTGACCATTTTTCGTGAAGATTTAGATCGACAGAAATGAATATAAACAGGCGGGAACAAACATAGATACACACACACACACACACACACACACACACACACACACACTATACATATATATATATATATATATATATATATATATATATATATATATATATACAGAGAGAAAGAAAGAGAAAGAAAGAGAGAGAGAAAGCATGAGAGGGATATGAACTAAGTAAGATTGATAGATAGATAGATAGATTTAGAGCGCTGAGGTAATCAAGAAGATATTTAGCTTATCGCAATAGTAAAGTGTCACTATAGTACACACAACTTGTTAACCATTACATTCTGACTGGAGACCTGATAAATAGATAAAAAGCGTGTTTGGGAGAGAGAGAGAGTGGGGGGGAGGGAAAGAGAGAGAGAGAGGGTGTAAGGAAGGGTACGATTCGCTAGTAGTGAAAAATATTTATCGTTAATAGAACGAAAGGAATAGAGAAGGATTATGAATAAGGGCTGCGCATTTAATTGAAGATGGAGTCGACAAGAACAAGAGAAGTGGGAAGTATCAGGTAGTAGTAGTAGTAGTAGTTGAAGTAGTTGAAGTAGTAGTAGTATCCAAATCAGACGTTTGGGGACTTGCCTCAGAGCTGATATTGTCACATAGTTCTGACCTAGGTTAATAGTACAGGTAAAAAATAAATAAATGAAATAAAATAAAAAGAAGAAATACTAATGAATATCGATCTAAGGTATTTAAACTTCTTGAATATAGCACTGGCAATTCACACATATTTTTTTACAAGTATCCATATCGGCTTCTGAAAACTTATGCTGAAGTCTTTATTATTCTAAAATTACAGAAGTTTCCGCTTTATTTATCTTTCAGTCACACACACACAGAGAGAGAGAGAGAGAGAGAGAGAGAGAGAGAGAGAGAGAGAGAGAGAGAGAGAGAGAGAGTTCCTTGAAAATATACATTCAAAATCTTAGTTTTAAAAAACGTATTTTTACCAGAACGGAATATTGTTGAGACGATATATTTATATCATACATCTTCATTGATGCATCGAGAAGGGTCATCAGTGATGTTTTCTTTGGGTTCATGGGGGGTTTCGGGTCTTGCAACGTCAGACCCCCTCAGCCAAATGACCCAGTTGGCATTGATCTTACTCCAACTCCCATCCCGGCAGCTAACCTGCGCATCCACACAAGAAGTCATACATATACACAGAGAGAGAGAGAGAGAGAGAGAGAGAGAGAGAGAGAGAGAGAGAGCCTTCCTTGAAAATATACATTCAAAATCTTAGTTTTTAAAACGTATTTTTACCAGAACTCGGAATATTGTTGAGACGATTAAATAAACCGTCAATAGTAACAGAATTACCATAGCTATATTGCTTCTTAGTATATACATGATAATACTGTGTCATATTATATCTATGGGTATATTGTATCAACGATATCATAGAATATCCACGGATATATTGTATTTTAGTATATACATAGTTATATTGTATCATAGTGCATGCATGGAAATATTGACTCTTCGTATATACAAAGATATATTGTATCATTGTATATACATGGATAGATCAAATCGTAGTTTATGCAAGAATATATTGTATCATTGCATATGCACGGATACATCAAATCATACTATATACGAGAATATACTGTATCATTGTATATGCACGGATACATCAAATCATACTATATACGAGAATATATTGTATCATTGCATATGCACGGATACATCAAATCATACTATATACGAGAATATATTGTATCATTGTATATGCATGGATATATCGAATCATACTATATACGAGAATGTATTGTATCATTGAATATGCATGGATATATCGAATCATACTATATACGAGAATGTATTGTATCATTGTATATACGGGGATATATCGTATCATCGTAAATGCACGAATATATTGTATCACAATATATATATGTATCCATATGTATATACGGATGCCTAGTGACATGTTAACTAACATCACTTGAATTTTAGAAAAAGTAAATGTTTAAAAAATGACAATCATTTTTTAGAAAATCAAGACTTTTGAATTCCCTCCCGTTTTATCTTATTTTGTCCCGTGTGTCATCCTCAGCTCTGTTTGATAAGTACGAAATATAGCGGCAGTAAAAGGAGAAACATACCATTTTACAGGCTTCTTCCACAGCGTATATAAGACCCTACAGTTAATGTGAAATCTGTTGGTAAAAATAAAATTAAGGAGCAAGTGTTTGCCATTGGGTCAAGAGACCGGGGTTCAATCCCAGGTCGAGTCATACCAAAGACTCAAAAAATGGTATTTGATGCCGCCTTGCTTAACGCTCAGCATTATAAGGTGCAGGTCAAGGGAACAATCCAGGGAATAGAGTTACACCCTCCCTCACACCTCGATGTCGTAGCTAAAAAAGGATCCTTTGGGTCACCCTCGACTATGGTCGCCAGCTTTACTTATATTGGAACACACGAGGAGGTGCCTGTGGTGTAATGGTTATCGTCGTAGGAAATGGACACGACAACACGAGTTCAAATCCTGGATGAGACTGATTGCATTTCACATAGCACGAATACCCTTTGGAAAAGTATGAATCCAATTATTCTCCCTCCAGCTATGGGTAAATAGTAGGGCAGACAAGGTTCTTCAGCATTGGTGGGGCAACTTGTCTAGGAGAAGGAAAAACTCTGAGTTCAAACCTGTTAAACTCCGCTTAAAAATTGACTTTGTGTCATATCCTGCCCGAGCGGAGGGGTTGGTAAATAAATATTGGAACACACGAGGATAGGAAGACTCGTAGATCCCAGATTTGAGCCCGATGCAGGCTCAGATTTTTTTAAAGTGCGTCTCGTATAAAATAGGTTAGTGGAAACATGTGTGAAGTTTAAAAGTCAGGAAGAAAAGACACAAGTATATTGCTGCCGAAGATAAACATGGGAGAGTTGACGACTTTAGGCCTGCCGCAGTGGTTGGTATCGTCAAGTTATTTTCATCAGAGCTAGTGATCAACGTTCGGGTCCATCTGAATGTCATGCTTTATTATACAAATATTTAAGTTATTTTATAATAGTTAATTGTGATCTATTTAGCAAATAAACTGGGCCACCAAGTTACTACACGAGTAGTTTAGTTTATGGAGATTTGTTGTCGTTATACTCAGCACGGCACCCAACCATGATACGCTAGAATCCCTTAAAGATAGATTCAGATAAAGAAAAAAATTAGAAATCCTCAAAAAGAAAAATCGGAAAGTAAATCCCTAAAAAAAAAAAGAGAGTTTAGGTTTGGGTTAGACTTAAATGAATACAAAGATAAAGAACACCTGGCCTCATATATATTTACTGAGTAACCTGCATTTGTGTCTCAACATAAAAGCGAAGATACGTCTTGTAAATAACAAGATGAAAAAAAATAACATAAAAATAAAACATTAAGTGAAATTTGAATGCAAAAAAGGAGTTGTCATTTTAGAGTATTGATTAGAAAACTTATCCTGTATACCATTACAAATAAAGTATAATAGTGAGAAAAGTTATCCAGCAGACCTGTTGTGACTTCGATCTTTATTAGGCAACTCACTATTGACGCTTAGATTAGATTTTTAATTGCCAGAAATGTGGTCATCAAAGAATAAAAGTGTTGCTTATATCACTGTGGTGTGTAAGTTGTTAAAAGACTGGAGTTTGAATACTGACTTTATTCAAGGCAGACTTCTCCCACATACTGCTTAGCTTAACATAACACAACCTTCCTAATATTTATTTCTCTTTGAAGTCCTATTAAGCTCGCTTAAGTAAATAAGGAAGTTCTTCTCATCGTTGGGACTGGAAATACGCCAACTGTATCCTCTGCAGAGCAGTAAAACCTCCCCGAAAACATGTCCTGGGTATGACCCTAAACTGCATCTGGTAGCTCTGGTGAGAGTTGAGTACCCTTTCATTGCCATTACTCCCAGGTCCTCTCTAACCCGGAGTGGAAATACCTCTTCTGTTCTCATCTACGAGTCAAATAAATCTGTCGGAAAATTATCAGTATTGAATAAGAATACTTGATACCATATAACTACGTACAAATGAATTATGATAGACAAATAAAAAAAATTCAATAAAAAAAATTTACAATGAATTTGTTTGGTTTCTTTGTTTTAATGACATATCAAATATCGTGGGTTATTTAATGCCAGTTACCCTTGTAGAAGACAGTAGTGGTACTATTTAACCTATAGCTGAGGGTGGATAAGAGGGTTCAAACTTGGGTACTAGTTATGAAGTGAGCATAATAGTGCGACTGGGGTTCGAAATCATGTGCTAAAAGGACACTGTCTAATACCTTAACCACTACGCTACGGAGATTCCAACTATTTACAACAGAACGTTGAAAATATTTTTTTATGATTACAATCAAGCATTTACAAATGAATTAAATTTTGTCATTGAATAACCCAAAAAGAGGTGGCATGCCATTAAATAAATAAACCTAACGAAGCCAAAATACTATTATGATTTTAATCAAACATTTATGAGTGAATGTAATTTCGGCATTAAATAATTCACAAAAGGTCGGTATGCCGTTAAATAAACCGAATCAAGTCATCTAAAATAAGTATTTGGAGAAAGAAATAAAGGGATACATATATATATATATATATATATATATATATATATATATATATATATATATATATATGAGAGAGAGAGAGGGAGAGAGAGAGTCAAAAAAAGGTAAAGTAATTTGGATGTCAGGTTTTAAAGGATAAATTAGTCGAAGAGTCATTTAAAACATGAAAAAAAGAGATAGCTAGATAGATATGTTGATAGACAGAGGGCTACATGTTAAAAAAGCAAGTAAAAAGTCGTGTGTGGCAAGGTAGAATCTCAGAAATTACAGAAAATTAAGTTGACTGAGAAAGGCAATGTATGTATGTATATATAAATATATACAGAGAGAGAGAGAGAGTTAGTCAGACTAATTCTGAAAAGAATCCCTCTTTCTCTTCGCTCATATATACAGATACGATTAGACTCGATTAGATATGAACAAACAAATATTTATGAATAAACCGAGAAGTAATTAATTACTAATCTTAGCTTAATTTGACCCAAAACCAGAAATTTCGAGCCAAATTTTGTAAGATTCGAACTCATCCAACAGTGGTCTGCTTGCTTAGCTCGCTAATCACTACACCACGCAAGGCGTTTACTGACTAAAGTGGTTAGATGTTAACAGACTTTGTCAGGCAAACGAAGCAAGAACGAAGAATAAAAATAAAATGTTGAAATATCAGGTGAGGCGAAATAAAACTTCTGATTAAAAAAAGAGACCCACAGAATACTAATATGAAACAGAGAGAAAGATCAGTAAATAAAAATAAAATGAGTAAGGATGTAAAAAGATTGACGATTTAATAGAGAGAGGAAAATAGGAGTAGAGTAGTGAGTAAGAACGTGGGGCGAGGGACCCAAAGAAATTTAGACCTAGAGTAGGAGCGATAAAAATGCAAGAACAATAAACAGTACCGAGGTTTGTTAGACTGGAGTAAATACAACGACTGGGAACTTTAAGAAGGAAAAATGGTGGCGGCAAACACAGCGACTTGTTGAATACGTTACATTTCTTTCCTTTTCATTTTTTTTCGCGCTCATTCAACGTTTATTTGCATTCCCTTCAGCTGTGTACAGTTTCTGCCCAACAATACCTTGGCGACGTTTCTAATCAATATCTCATAATAGTTCTGGTCTGTTTTTAAAACTCTAGTATCAGGTAGGCAACTGATTAAAAATGCGTGTGTAATTATCTATCTATCTATCTGTCTATTTATCTATCTATCTATCTATCAATCCCAATCAGATCACCCCCATCTTTTCTTACTGATGTTATCTATCTATCTATCTATCTAAGTCAGATCCCCCCCCATCTATTCATATTGATGTTATCTATCTATCTATCAGTCTATCTATCTATCTAAATCAGATCTCCCCATCTATTCATACTAAAGTTATCTATCTATCTATCTATCTATCTATCTATCTATCTATCTCATTCTGATCATATCTCTCTTTCTATCTGTCTCACTCGGACCATGACTCTCTCTCTATTCGTCTCACTCAGATCACTCCAATCTATCTGTCTAACAATCTTTCAACCAATCTCAAACAGCACCAGCCTGGTTTTATATAACGCACTATTCATAGTTAAATAGTTCATTATCCATCCACCTATATACATTGATACAAACGACACCGCAACTCGATCTAATGGTTTTCAGTCTCTTCTCATAAATCAGTAACACAAACTTGAGTTCGATTCTCATATCCTGATCATGTGTCAGACAAAGCTAAGATTATTAAATACCTTACTACTACTACTACTACTACAAATACTACTACTACTAATAATAATAATAATAATACAGCTAACGCTGGAGTGAAAATCTCGCAAGATAAATTCTACTACAATTACTACTTATACTTCTACCGGCTCATTTCCAAGTGGGTAGAGTGTTCGCCAATGGTCAGGGAGGCATAGGTTCAATCCCAGGTCGAGTCATACCAAAGACTTTAAAAATGGTACTTGATACCTCCTTGCTTAACACTCAGCGATATAGGGTACATATCAAGGGTAAATTAGAGCAATCCACAGAAAAGAATATCGCCCTTCCCTACACCTTGGGGTAGTAGCAATTGAAAAGGGAGCCTTCTGGTCACCCTCGACTTCGGTCGCCAAATTTACCTACTACTTATAAAAAAAAACTGTACTCATTTTCTAAGCTTAGTTTGGCAAAAGGCCCGAAACATCGGGCGCCCAATGAAAATCAAACTTACTTCAGTGGTCTACTAGAACGATTGTGTAGCACCTGTCTTCGTTGGGGGAAGAGCTGAACTTGATATTTTCATAATTCCAAATCCTGATTTTAAGTAAGAACAGCTTCTGCTGCTTTTAGTAAATTAGTAAATATACAACTCTTTCTTTAACATTGTAAACTTGGGGTTTATGCTCGAGGCGCACTGAAAATAATAATTCCGGAGTTAAGTATCGGTGAGCTTGTCCTCCAGTTAGATGGGTGATGAAGAATTGAATGAAGGTAGTGTAACCAAACTGTTTCATGTGAAACAAAGCTAAAAAAATTCTGTCAGCACGAGGGGATTCCTAAATTGTATTTTATTGCAACATTGTTGCTTTGAGAGAGTATATACTAACATATGCGTTTGGTGATCCTACACTGTTCTAAATAGTTTTTGTAGTGTTTTCATGAAGTCAAGAAGTGTTGGAGTTTTTATGGCGTTGGTAATAATATGTAGGACTGCGGTAGAGAAGGAATCGTGCTCCAACTCAGGTTACTCTATTATGTTCTCTTTCCGACTAATACAATTAGGAAAGGCATGAACTCCTTTATCACCCCATGTCTCATCTACGGGTTAAATATTACTACTATTGTTTTTCGATAAGAGTGGCTTTGGCATTAAATACCCCACGAAGTTTGAGATGCTATTATACAAAGAAACCAAATCAAAAGGAAGAAGACAAGTAGACACATGCACACACACACACACACACACACACATATATATATACATAGTTATAAACCGTATCTATAAACATTAATGGTATGTCCCATTCCTTATAAATGGGTCGGACACTATTGTGAGGGGAGGTAGTATGCTGACTAAGTTGTACACCACGAGCAGTGGGTTACCTTCTTCACGTCACTGGGCAATGTAGAATTTTGTTAACAGAAAGATTTCCATTTCATTTCCAACCTCTGTTTTGGTAATTTCTCATTCAGTAACATTTTGCTAAGTTACAATAAGCACACACACACACACACACACACACACACACACACACACACACACACACACACACACACACACACATATATATATATATATATATATATATATAATTGTTGGCGCTTCGGTCTTCTTCAGCCAACAAATAGGAGTGATATATATAAAGAAGATGAGTTGGGAATTATTCAATTTGAGAATATGTAAGAGGATTCTTATAAATCTCCAGGAGTGCTCTATATATGATAAAGAATATATGAATTTACAAAATTTCTTACAAAGCAAATTCATAAAATTGTCAAAAAATCAAGCACATATCGTCTTTCTCACCTCTTTCTTTGTTTCCTTATCAATTAATTCTTTTAAACGAGTAAAAATTCATTGAACGAATAATTTTATAAATTATTTTCTCTCCATTATGTGATGGCTATATGAAGAGGTTGGTCGCTCTTTAGAGTAACCAGTTGAAACAAATTTATGATTGCTATAAGACGGTTTGGTGATTTTTTTTACAATTATATGTATACACACACACACACACACACACATATATATATATATATATATACATTTCCTTCAAATACTTTTATTACCTTAGTTACTCATAAGAGACAGACTCGGTGTAACGGTTATCGACGAAGGAAATGAAATAAGCGGAGCAAGTTCAAATCCTGGACAAGTCTATTTGCATTTCATTTTGTGCTAATACCCAGGGTAAATAATAGGGTGTACTGGGGTTCTTTAGCGTTTGTAAGTCAATCAGTTCAGTAGAAGAAAAATTTCCAACTTCAAACCAGCGGTGCTCAGCTTTAAAATAGACCTACTGTCACATCCTGCTCGTGGCTGAGGGGTTAAGTAAAGACTTGTTATTTCAAGGACTTTGCATAACTTTGTTATATTATCAATTTATCATTAATTCTTTGACGAACACTTTTTTCGTTATAAATAATCTATGATGATACTTATTATATAGACAGACTATGATGCTAGTGAAACTTTTAATTAGAAAAGAGTCAGGTATTCTAATTAGTATTCATTCTCATTACTGTTATATCTATGTTTAATAACCTTAAAATTGACCTTGTGTCAAATTCTGGCCGTGACGAAGGGATTGGTTAGATACATACTTCATTAATTACCACCGAAGTTAGAATTCGTCCAACCTTATTGTGTTGTGATGCGAAACAAGCTCAGTATAACATGGTGACCCCGCAGGAAACAAGACAATGAGGACCGTGCCCCAAAAGCTCAGCTTTGTCAGCATTTCGTTTTGGAGATGGTTCAGAGATTGGGAAATAAACTTAACGTTACTTCTTTCGACGTAGAGCTATGTGCTGGTAAAAAGCTTCCTGAAGTTTAATTGTTTTGTTGTTTTTCTATAAACAATCCACTCAGTACATTATTGCACAAAGGGTGAACTATTTACTACTAAGGGTATGAAATTGTTGTCTTACGTAAAAGCCTTTCTCTGAATCACGACAGACCTCGTCGTTGCTATAGAAAGTTTAATGAATGCCGTGTTTCATGCAATATTTTGCCATTGCCGCTTTGCAGAGACCTGATTTTGTAATTAGATATGAAATGGAACCGATTTTTCCAATTCTTTCATTAATTACGCAAAATAATTAGAGGCATTGCTATGAAACGTTTTATAATCCATGGGGACATTAAGTTCGAATAAATCTGCCCAGCACAAAATCTAATAAGAATATAGTTAGAGTATCGTAGTCTAGGCCGAGAGGCCCAGTTCAGCGTACAGTGGGTAAAACTAAAGGCTCAATTATAATTACAAGGGGTTGCTTAATATAGCACCAAGCAAAGTGAGGGAAGGTGCATCAGTCTTGGAAGTGAGAAGAGACTACCCACCTTTAAAAAATGTCTAAAATATTTCTTTATTCAGAGCACGAATACAGAGTCAGAAAGAAATTCGCAACTACTCTCCTCACCAAGCAGAATACTGCATAAAAGTTTATGATCCCAAGAGATTATTCTTTTATTTCTATGAATGCATTTCTAAGTCAGCTAATGATATTAATCAGGTTTAACGAATAGATGAATCCAATGAGGATCGGATACTCCTCTGTTGCAATAACCTGTAAAACCAAGGTGCCAATTTACCAATCCACGGGTTTTATAAAATTCTATATAATTCATACAATTAACAAAATAAGCGATTGCGGTAAACTGGCACAAAAAGAATTTGAAAGTAGGTATGACTGAGTGGGATATGTAATACACAAGGAATTGTGCAAGACTAATGCTGATATACAAGAAATGAAGTTGATATTAAGAGAAGTGGTATATTCATAAACCAGAATATGTCCAAGAAAATAAAACGTAAAAAATTCTTTGGGATTTTGAATTATAAACTAACCAACAAAGCCCAGACCTAGTGTTTTAATTAACATTAGAAGAAAAAAACTTGTCATCGAGTTAACTTTGTCGTTCCAATGGACAATCTAGAGAAAATAAAACAAATATAAATGATTGTCGAATTCTTGGATCTTTTCAGAGAGCTGAAAAAGCGAAACCTGATGGTGAAGGCGATATCCATTCAAGTTGGAGACCTTAGAAGGGTCCCAAAAAGCCAGGAAAAGAGATGGGAAGAACTAAACATCAGAGTAAGAATTGAGATCATCTACATCACATCACAGTTAAGCTCAATTAAATTACTTGGATAAGAGTCCATAAACGCCGAGGGGACTTGCTGTCATTCAGACTTCAGAAAAAAACTACGAGTTGAAATTTCTATGAAAAACTCACAAAGAGTAAAGACAAAAGAAAGCAAAAAGGTAGACAAATAAAGAAGGCGAAAAGAAAAATACTTTGACCTTGCTAGAGAACTAACAAAGAAAGCTGAGGAGCATGAGTTTGACGGTGATACCAGTTGTAGGTTCGCTTTGAACAGTCTCCGAGGCTTGGAAAAAGGGCAGAAGGAATTGGAAATCAGATGAAGAATCAATGCCATTCAAACTATAGCCATTGTCGAGATCGGCCAGAATATTCAGAAGAATCCAAGTGAACTGAGAAGACTTGCTGTCACTTAGACTCCTGTAAAAGACCCCTGGCTAATGATGAAGTGAAAAACTCGCAAGGAGTATTATAATAATAATAATAATAATAATAAAATGACTCGTATAAACTCCTATGGGACTTTAACATACAAACGGATCACCTAATCCCGGCCAGAAGACCAGACCTCATAATAATCAACAACAAAAAAAGAGAATCTGCAAAATTGTAGACTTTGCTGTCCCGGCGGACCACAGAATAAATCTGAAGGAAAGTGAAAAGAAGGATAAGTACCTCGACCTTAATAGAGAATTGAAAAAGCTGTGGAACATGAAACTAACGATTGTGCCAATTGTGATTGGTGCGTTAGGCACAATAACTAAAGGATTATTAAAAGGCATGGAGGACTTGGAAGTTGGTGGACGTGTAGAGACTATCCAAATGACAGCATTGCTGAGAACGGCCAGAATACTGAGACGAGTCCTGGAGACTTGAGGAGACTTGCTGTCACTCAAACTCCAGTGAAAAACCATCAGCTAACACTGATGTGAAAAACTCTAAAGGAGTAAATAATAATAAAACGATCAATCACACAGTAAACGAGTGATGCAAATTAACGCAGAATGAATATAAGACCAGACACCACGAGGTGGGTAAGGTGATTCATAGGGAATTGTGCACGAAATTGAATTTTGACCATTCGAGTAAATAGTATATGCACAACCCAGAATCTGCCCTGGAGAATGAGACGCACAAACTCCTCTGGGAGTTTTGAGATACAAACGGATCACCTAATTTTGGCCAGATGACCAGATCGAGTCATAATCGACAAGAAAAAGAGAACTTGCCGAATTATGGACTTAGCAGTTCCGGCTGACCACAGTGTGAAATTGAAAAAAAAAGAAAGAAAGAAAGGTAAGTACCTTGATATTCCCAGAGAATTGAATAAATTGCGTAACATGACAGTGACGGTGATACCAACTGTAATTGGTGCTCTTGGTACAGTCACCAAATAATTGGTACTGGGGCTGGAGGACTAGGAAGTAAGACGACGTGTGGAGACCATCCAAACTACAACATTGTTGAGGTAGGCTAGAATACTGAGAACAGTTCAGGAGACTTGGGGAGACTTGCTGTCACACAAATTCCAGTGAAAGACCATCAGCCTAAGCTGACGTGAAAAATTCTCAAGAAGTAACTATAATTATAATAATACATACATACATACATACATACATACATAAAATACACATATATAAGATCTGTTATATATATGATATAATCGGTAAATTACATTTAAGATATATAATATAATTTCAGTTTAAAAAACAAGAAAAGAAGTAAATCGTGTTAGATTTTTTCTAAAATTACTCAAACATGAGAGGTGGTGTAATTTTTATTCAACAAGTTTAGCACAAGGCCAGGATTATGTAGTATTCAGTGAGCATCATATTCACTGGAAACGGTCTGCTAGCCTCACACACTAACCCTTATGCCACAGGAGGTGCCTGATGTTGAGTAATTGTTGTTATAAAAGCCACAGTCCGCCAAGTAGTTTGGGCGGGAAAGCTTCCGTAGCAATTTTTTTTACACACCCGCATTAACACACACACACACATAAATTCAGTCGATATTCCTGTTTTACGAAAGGTTACACTCTTTTTTTTTTTAGTGACAATGCGAAGTACTATAACAAGGGAGAATTTAAAACCTGATAATAACAATAAATAATTGTTAGTAGAAAGCCATGTTGCTGCAAGGTGAAACTAATAATATAGAATCTAAATTTCCAAACATCAAACGAAAAATTAAGAAAATATTTTATTCACATTCAATTAAATAAAACTAAAAAGGTTTATAGGTAGGTTTTCAAAGTTTAGATATAAAACAATTTGTATTATTGCTTTGTCAAAAATAACAATAGCATAAAGAAAATGTTTAAATTGACAAAATTCATCACTAGTGGGTAGAGTGTTCGCCAATGGTCGGGGACACCTGGGTTCAATCCCAGGTCACGTCATACCAAAGACTTTAAAAATGCTATTTGATACCTCCTGGCTGAACACTCAGCAATATAAGGTAGGTATCAAGGGTAAAATGGAGTCATCCAGGGAAAGGAGTAGCGCTCTCCCCTACACCTCGGTGTAGTAACTGTTAAAAGGGAAGCCTTCGGGTTACCCTCAACTATGGTCGCCAACTTTACTACTTACATACTAAAATAAACCAGGCTAAACTGAAAATTAGAGCTGAATAATTGCTACTGTCAAAGTCTTAAGCCCTCAGTCTGTATAGAACGGTACTTCAACTAGTTTTAACTATATTAAAAAAAATAATGGAGCATCTATGATGATTCATATTATTAAGAAATGAATGGTTTTAACGTTGGCATTTTAAGGAATGTCGAAAAAGAGTAGAGAAAAACACCGTTGCTTTGGATCTGGTCTTTTGTCTGAGTACGCAAAACTAAAGAGGCACCTTTAAGAAAATCGATTTAAATTGAAATACGCATCCCATCACACATGTACGGGATTAAATACAACTGTCATTGTCAATTTTACCAATGCAAAGCATCACATGTATACACACACATGCTAGTACACCAAGAAAACGCACTCACACGCACACATATGCAAACGTGCATCGACACACATACTAATACGCACGTCCAAACGTACACACGTTCACACACATGAGTGTGCACGTCCCGAAATGAGACTATGAACACATATACACTTAATGATATAGAGGTATGAATGTGTGCGAATACGCAGGCATAAGTCTGTATACAGGGGTATGCTCAAATAAACTTGACAACATGCACACACGTCCCACACTCAACCAGTCACACATAAATACAGACACGTACATACTCATGTGTATAATTAGACCCCCCCACATACCCATAAGTACAAGTATGCATATACGTATACACATACACAACGATACTGGAGGCGCGCTTAGCGTAGTGGTTATCGACAAAAGATATGTAGATAGTGATCCGAGTTCTAATACTCAACGAGCCTGTTTACTTTTCACTTTGCTCTTATGCTTTAGTCAACCCATCCAGGAGAAGGAAAATCGTCCATGGGAAGGGGTTAGGCAAATATATTCGTATAAATATTAATTGGTAAACATACATTTAGTATCGCACATTCAGTTCTTATAGGAGTGCCGTGGTTAGCGTACGGGCTCCATATACTATCAGTCAGTGGTTCTACCCTGTGTTCTGGAATTTAAATTGGGTAGAAAAGCGAGTACATATAGACTAAATGGGATTCTGTTCGTCAAACTTTGTAAATGATTGCTTAAAATGAAGACTGCTTTCACTACCTGATTGTCCAGCGTTCTTGCCACTCCCAGATATGCGTGCACACACACATACACACACACACACACACACACACACATATATATATATATATATATATATATGTACATATTATCAAGTGAATATAGGACTTGTTCAGCAACAGCAATCGTTTGTGACCCAAAATAACAATATCGGCAGTACATATACTTAAATAAAAAATACCCATTTTTGTGTGATGATAAGCCAAGTTAATAAACAAAGATTCTTAAATATTCACTGCTAGGTCGTTTCAGTGAGATAGCCGAACAACTTGCCTTACATACATCAACGCTAAAAGTACCAATCCCCATCTGATTACTGAAGTTAAGTTAGGGATGATCCTGCTCCTTTCTTAGATGGGTGACTACTTACGAAAAACTTCTAATTTAGTAAGTTGCGTGTGCATGAATACTGATAGATACGAAGACGGGTTGACATGCCATTAAAACTAATCAATCAATCAATCAAATAACTAAATTTGCATTTACGTGAGGCCAGATCCAGTTGAGTATTTCAAGCGCAGGTAGAAAACATGATATCGAAAGCTGATTTTCAAGGCAGATTTTATGCACATAAATTGACATGAAAATTGACATAAAAGTCTTACGAAATTATTTTGGTTTTGCAAATTTGATATCTACGAGAATTCATTCACACACAACTTCCAAAATTAGAAGTTAAATAACCACAAATAAACCTCCTTCTATTGCTCCCAGAAATCCATAATTTAGCGACAAAGAACGCTGCGTAAAGCCATTATCACCCAAGTCTTGGAAGAAATACTAAATGTTTAATTCCATTTCAAAAGGTGCATATATGTCAAATTTTGAGTATAGACTATAGTCATATCTTCATTAGTGTCGTGTGCAGGTTAATGCTAAATTGTACTAATGATTCTAATATGATGGGAAAACTACTAAAAGCTATTTAAATACAAACAGTAATATGCCAGTTTATTTTCATCCATCTATAAACAGTTCACGTAAGACTTTCCATGAGAACTAACACAACTAAAACCTCAAGACCCTACGTAGAGCATATGACCGTAGTTTCATCTCGATACTGATGCAGCTACCTATTCAAGAGCAAGTATAATTTTTTTACAATCACATTCCCACTAGTTTTTTTTTTTTTTTACTTTAGAATTGTACTTTAATTACACCGGTTGCCAACCACGGCTAGATATCTGCCCAGCTGATTTATCCGTAGCTCAAAGAAAAAACGGATGCATAACGAATTTTTTTTTTTTTTTACAATAGTTACAAGTCTATTAATCACTTGGTTTTTCTTTAGAATTGCACTTTTACTACACTGGTTGCCAACCACAGCTAGATATCTCAGATCTCTTTTAAGAATAGAAGAGAAGAAAGATGAACATATGCATTTCCTATGTGTTTTCGTGAAAAGGAAAGACGAATTATCTCAGTCGGAATTAGAACTCGGCCGTGGGTTCCATTTTATTTTCTCTAATCTTACTTTATTATCGTCTGAACAACTCGAGAAGCAATGGAAAGAAGTCTTGATTTCCTTTTTCCTCATATCTAAGATTTTGAATCTTTCCAGTAATCAGTTGGTTTTAAGGATTAACTCATTGACGACATTCTAAGGATTCCAACTCAAGGACACACCAGGGTTATCAGACCAAAACTTACATTCATCAGCTCTTTTCAGACAATGACTGCTGTCTAAAGGCCATTCTGAGAGCAATGACTGATATGGACAGATGTTAAGTGTCTCAAGGGAATTCGTGCTGTCAGTACACTTTGATGGGGATGATGACTTCTTATGGATAGCTCTCGTGCTGTTATAGAAAAAGAGATTAGCTAATACACTGTATGCTCTGAACTTCTGACCTTGTGCCAGACTAAATTTGCAATATACTGCCTTAACCTGTGATGATCCCGGTGGATGTAGATGAGAGATATTTTTGGCAGAGGATAAAGTCAACAAGGTGACTACCGGAAAACAAGCAATGCAGGATATAAGCTGTGACAATGGAGAATAAACATTGCGTTGGTGTAAACCCTGATCCATGAAAAACAAGCATTGCCTGGGTGAAGAGTCATGGCCATGTGGATCACGTGGGGTATTTAAGATTTGAATTTTTAAGTTTTAAAATTTTGGCTGAAGTCAGTTCCTGTGGGCTGTTTCAACTCACAACAACTCCTTTGTGTGCAATCCTCTCAGCCTGCTCTCCTGTTCCACACATGCGTCACCGTAGAAGAATGAAAATATATGATTATATTTTTATATATATGAGTTACTCGCTGGTTGTCAAGATCCAGCAGTAGTATACCACAAATTAAACTTTGTAAATGGTTACGAGACTTAATCTTATAATTGAGCGAATCCTGGAGGCAACATCCCACAAAACAGCAGCTATATGGCCACCTACCACCCATCACGAAAACTATCCAAATTAGACGAACCAGAAATGCAGAACACTGCTGGAGAAGTAAGGACGAACTCATAAGCGACATACTCCCATGACCTCTTTACATGGACAAGCAAAGGCAGGAAGACCAGCTAGAACCTACATAAAGCAACTTTGTGCCGACACAGGATATAGCCTTGAAGTCCTCCTGGGAGGAATAGACGATAGAGACGGGTGGCGAGAGAGGTTCAGGGAGATCCGTGCTGGCAGCACGACATGATGATGATGATGAGACTTAACCTAAAAGGGAGACAACGTTGTTTTAAAAACTATAAAACTATAACAAGTTTAGTAAGACTTCATATAGAATATTGTAATCTGACCTAGGCTCCCGTGTATAGTCATGGAAATTAGAATGTAATGTTGATATTTAAGGGTATGCAAAGAAGTGTAACAAAACTAATAAAATAAATAAAAGGTTACAGTTACATGGACAGATTGGAGAATTTAGGATGAACTACTTAACTAAAAAGAAAAATGGGAAGTGATCTAATTTAAAGTTTCAAAATAATTAGTGGAATTACTAATTATGGTAGACATTTTTAAAAATATTTCACCTCGAACTGGAAATTAACTATCAAGACAGATTTCAAAACTAAGCCAATTAAACAATTGGATTTTTTGGCTAATAGAATAATATATAATAGGAAAAATTGCCTAATCAGATCAAAAGCAATAGTAGTTTTAAAACTTGCTTGAATTGGATTATTTCAGAAATAAAAATTAAAAAAAAAAAGATGGAATTTTTGTAAACTATAAAATGAATTTCTTAGAACTTCATTAGTATATGGATATTATATAAATACTATAGATCTTGTGTGCAAAAATTCTCTTTTTTAAAGTTGATGTAAGAAGATAGTAAAAAGGGGAAATGCACATGGAGGCATATTAAACAAATACATAAATTGATGTACTATATAAATACAATTAATTTTTTTGTCTGAAAACCTAACATGCCAGATTTTGATTCCATAAATGTCTTGCCACTGATAGAAATTGTGGCAACAAAGAATGAAGGACAGATCAGTGAAAACATCGCTAATGATTTCGATTCTCCATCTCTATGTTTCTGCAAAACCAAGTAACCAGAGTAAAATAAACCAGATATACTTAATGCATTTAAAGATTTCACGTACAGACAAACAAAGGAATGTTCTCAAAAACTGTCAAAGGTCAGATATTTGAGAATCCTTAAGGATTTTCAGGCATGGAACAGAGACTAGATATGGAGAGATTTTCGTTTTTCTTTCTTTCTCTAATCTTATATATCTTACTGTCTATCCAATGTTTTTTTTAATTTTCTTTCTTCAAACCGTTTACTTTCTTTTTTCTTCTTTTCTTTATTCCTCCTTCCTTCGTTTTCTTTCTGCTTTATAAATTTCCGCTTTTTTCTTGAACAACATCAATCATTCCACCTATCTAAATAGGGTTTTCTTTTTTCTTTTTTCTAAAGTTGTCCAAAGTCTCTCTTTTTAAAATTTCCTTTTTTATTCTTTCTCACGTTCTTTCGTCCTCTCTTTCTCGAGAATAACATTTTTTTGCGATTTTCTTAGACAATGTCAGACGTTTATCTCTTTAAATTGAATTTTATTTTTTCTTTCTTTCTTTCTTTCTTTCTACCTCTCCTTTTTAAAAATTTACCAATGTTTTTTTTTCTTTGTTTCTTTCCTTCTTTTTACCATCTTCCTTTTTTTTATTCTCTTTCTTTCATTCTTTTTTCTTTCATATATTTCTTTTTTTAATAACATTCTTCTTTCTTTCTTTTTTCTCTTTCTTTTTTTAATAACATTTTCCTTTTCTTTTTCTTTCTTTCTTTCTTTCTTTCTTTCTTCTCAATTTTCACTAACATTCTTCTTTTTTCTTAGACAACAATAATCATTCTATCTTTTTAAACAGGATTTTCTTTTTCCTTTCTTTCTCAGAACCTATCCCTATTTCTTTATTCGTCCAATTTTTCTTTCTTTTTTTTTTCTTTGATCATGTCAGTCATTGCATATTTCAAAACATTTATGGGAATTTTAAGTCTGTAAGTTCAAGAGAGACTTTCCGAAAAAGATCCACTCAAGAAAAGACGCATTTGGCAATGAAATCGTCTCTTGAGTTTGTCTAGTGTTCAGGGGCTTAAATTTGTTTCTTCGATATCTTAATCGGATATATTCGTTTCCTTTTGGAGAATAACATTTTCCCACCCAACGCTGGATATTACTATTTTATATGACTTGGCCCTCTTTATTTTCCATCATCTTAATTCCTCTAAAAATCTCAGTGCGTGTGTGCCTCAATAAAGTCTATTAAATCTGGAGGCACATGCATTGCAGATGAACCAGGTTATACGTGCTATCAATAAAAATAATGTCAGCCCTTTCCAAGCTAAGCTAAGCTTATTCTGGCACAACGCCATGAACATAGAGCAACTAACAATGATTGAACTTTTCTGTTTGGAGAGAAACAAAAACGTAACTGAGGTAAACTGCACAAAAGACCATGCTTCTATTTGTTTTTGATTAAAAATTATTTTACTAGAGAGTGTCACGTATCTAAGTCTAAGGAAAAAGTATGATGCTTGAATAATAATAATAATAATAATAATAATAATAATAATAATAATGTGAAGAGAGATAAGTACATAGACCTTGTTAGAGAACTGAAAAAACTATGGAACATGAAGGTGACAGTTATACCAGTTGTGGTTGGTGCTTTTGGCACAGTAACTAAAGTATTATTAAAGGGCCTGGAGGATTTGGAAGATGGCGGCCGAATGGAGACCATCCAAACAACAGCATTATTGAAGACGGCCAAAATACTGAGAAGAGTCCTGGAGACACGAGGAGATTTGCTGTCACTCAATCCCCAGTGAAAGACCATCAGCTATCGCTGATGTGAAAAACTCTAATGAGTAAATAACAATCATCATCATCATCATCATGTCGTGCCGCCAGCACGGATATCCCTGACCCTCTCTCGTCACTTCTCCTTATCGTTCATCACCTCTGGCAGGTCTTCAGGGCTACATCCCATATTCTCACAGAGCTGCTGTATGTATGTTCGAGCTGGTCGTCCTGCTTTTGCTCGGCCATATGTGAGGGTCCATAGGAGTACATCACTTAAGAGCTCGTCCCTGTTTCTGATAATAATAATAATAATTATTATTATTATTGGTGGTGGTGTTGGTGTTGCTTTTGTTTTTGTTATTATTCGGGACTTCGAGAAACAAACATCATTATTCAATCCCGGCCAGAAAACCAGACTTAGTGTTGCCAAGAAGAAAAGTCTTTGTCATCTAAGAGACTTTGCCGTTCAACCAGACCAACTAGTGAAAATAAAAGAAAGCGAAAAGATACTCTAATTCCTGGATCTTTCCAGAGAACTGAAAAGACAGTAAAATATGACAGTGAGAGTGATACTAATTGTTGTTGGTGCCCATTGAACGTTCCTTAAAGGCCAGAAAAAAAAGATAAGGGCCACTGAAGATCAAAAGAAGAATTGGAACTGTCAAGACAGTAACATTGTTAAAAGCAGCTAAAATAATTAGAAATCACCTGAAGCACTAAGAAGACTTGTTGTCTTTTAGACTTCAGAGAAAAACTAAGTTAAAAAGTCTGAAAAACTCACAAGAAGTCAAATATTAATAATTAGCATAACACTAGTAGACTATGCAGAGAGAGATTTTGCATATCGATCACATAAGTGAATGCAACAAACTGGCTCAGAATGAGCATAGGATAAGACATGATTAGGGGGGAGAAGGAAATACACTGGTAACTGTGCAAATGGCACATTTCTAGCCATGAAGAGCTATAGTATATGCACAGACAAGAATATACGATTGAAAACGAAACAAAAATATCACTAGGATTTTAAGAAAAAAAAAAAAGACACCCAATCAAGGTCAGAAACCAGACCTTGGTACAATTAGTAACAAAAATGACTTGGTGGATAATGGCTTTTACTGTTTCAGCAGACCACAGAGGAAAATCAAAAAGATGTGAAAAACTATAAAAACACCAAGAACTTGCTAGAGAACCGAAAAAAGGTGAAAACTAAGAGAAAGTAGAATTTGATGGTGACGGAAGTGCCAATCATTGTGGGAGCACCGGAAACAATGTTAAGAACTGGAAAAATAATCATAGGAATTGAATATTTGGTAATTCTCTAAAAAATTAGCCGGAGATTCTGGAGTGGTATTATAAAACAAAAGCAAATATAATTAGTGACCAGTTATCATAAAGAAAAAAAATTCTGTGTGAGAGTGGATGTCCTAAAAATGAAAACCTTACTGGAAAAATCATGAAGCTTTCGAATATAACTGTGACAATAGTACTTGTATTTATAAAAGCAGTGGGAATTGCCTGGAAATCCCAGCAATGGTATCAAATGTTCTAGAAACACACACTAATAAGAATAGATAAATAAATAGATTGAATTAAATAAAATAAAGAATAATAAAAAATAGTGACTATTCTTAGGAAAGAGCTGGAGGAAAAGAAGCCATGAAAATAGAGACGAGAAGATTTTATATTGCCAGACTCAAAGTATTACTCCCTCTGCAGTGGATTAAATTAACGTATTTTATGCTCTGCCGACAGATATACTGTTTAGTTGAGTAGAATAACTTTCTTTGTGATATAGCATTTGTGATTTGAGTTTTTACCTGAATTCGAACACTGACCCTTGGCACCGGTTAAGAATACAAAACTAATGTAGTTCATCAATCAGACGAAATCTATGAATGTTTGACCAACTCTTGAATAATCTTTCACCGGTTATAACGGCTTGTGATGGTGTCAAAAGCTGCTGATCTGTTTAAAGAGCTCCAATAAAATGACCTTTTCTCAGACGTCTTTAGACATTGTAACTACCGAATATCACCGAGTCGCGATATAATCAGGCAGAATTGCACTCCCGCACAAGTAGTAAATAAAAAATCCGTCGGGACTTAGTAATATTTAGAGGAAAGACGCGGAAAGCGAAAGCAAAGATATGCATTACTATTTAATATGTTACTTGTATTGAAATGCTGTGCGTTTCCTTGGCAATTTTGTTTGGTACTTTCTAAGCAAAGCTACAAATAGCTGCCTTTTATAAGAAAACCGAATGGAAAGTGGCTCGCACGGGAAAAAAAAAATAATGCTTCCCGTAAATATCTTTCAATGAAAAAAATCACAACTATTGTTAATGAAAGCGTAAATACGAATTTGTCAAAGAACTGACATCTATTTTCAAAATTTTACGCATAAAGAAACATTTCGTCAATTTAAAAAAAAAACAAAAAAACTTAATATAAAAAAACAAGAACGGAAAAAAAAACAACAAACAAAAAAAATGCGCCTTAAGTAGTGTAATGGTTAACAAGTAAGACTAGAAAACCTTCAATAGTGATTTTCACTGAGCACCCCATATTTCTATGCTGGTGCCACCCCTAAGCAAAGTTTAGAAAATCCCATAAAAAATTATTGGAAAAAAATAACGAAATGCACCTTGGTTTTTGTAATTGCTTACAAACTGGACTAGAAATCGTGAGTTTTACTAGGTGCCCCATACATCTGACCCTGTGCCACTCCTTAGTAAATATAAAAAAATAATATAAAAAAGAAATGGATTTTTAAAAATGGCGTCTTTCGTAGTGTAATGGTTTGCAAGCTAGACAAGAAAATCATTATTAGTAAGTTACCCTGGTTGCTTCTTGCATCTGGCCTCCTGCCACAACTTAGCAAAGCTTAGTAAATAAAAGAAATTAAGAAAGCTTTTTAGAATTGATTTTTTTTTTTTTTTGGTATTTACTCAGCTTAACTTCATACAAAGCCAAAAGATTAGGACACCAAGTGAGAAATGAAATCACTTAAAATCGTTTTGTAGCTTAGCTTATAAAGAACTTCAACACAAAAGGACCCCCCAAAATTATTGTATTGTTGATATTATAACTTTTTAAAACCCCAAACTATTTACCATTTGAAATATTCCAACTGATTTTTTTTACATATGTAAACTTTAAACTCTAAAACGTTCATTTCAATATAATGTGAGAATGCAAAAGAAAGAAAATATTCAAAATCTCTTCAGCATTATGGACTCTTTTATTTTAAATATTTCTAAGCAATCTCTTTAAATCTTTTATTAGATTATGTAGAGTTTCTGAGTTCGATACATGAACAATATTTTTTGTTTTAGTTTCTTTATTTAATGGCATATTAACTTTCCTGCGTTATTCAAAGTTAAAACCATCCTTGTAGAAGATCTGTAGTGATGCTATTTAACCCGAAGCTGGGTGGGGTGGGGGTGGTGAAAGGCTTCATACGTTTCGCGGGAGTCTTAGTACGAAACTAAACGTGATAGCGCGACTAGAATTCGAACTCGCTTCTATGATTTCCCAATCTAGAATGATAGCTACTACGCATTGGAAACTCCCCACTGTTGTTTCGTACCGAAAAGAGCTGCTGTCTTGTTTACCGTTATCATCCTAATCTTTTGCAGAATAGGGGCTAATCTGAACTTGCTCTGTGTGAATTTTTGTAAACTGAAAAAAAGATTTTGTCAAAAGCATCTGCGCGCGCACGCGCACACACACACACACACACACACACACACACAGATATATATATATCATTAAGGCTTGCCGATAGGACAGATTCCATTGACCCTCTCGCTATATATCCCTATCCGTCATCCCTATTGGTAAAACCTTTTGATAGAATCTCGTGTCCACACAAAGCTTACGGATGTAAGTTTTGATTGGTCAACCAACACTTGTGGGTCCAAGTGAATTTATTGGAGAACGTCGCTTATAAGCCCCGCCTGTCTTGCTTGTCCTACTTGGAAGGTTGTTGAGATCGGAGGTAAGTGGCCATACAACTGCTGCTTCGTAGGGGACTGCTTCAAGGATTTACTCAAAACAGCACGCAGTATCTTTGTCTCGTTCTGATCTTGCTGTGTTAGAATTCAAGTGGTGCAGCGATACAGTAGTTCTGATGCAACTACGGCTTGGAAGAATTCCTGTTTCATTCTAAAAGGTATGAACTGCTATGGACAGGTTAGCAGCAACATGAAAATCTAATCTTTGTATATATATATATATATATATATATATATATATATATATATATATGTGTGTGTGTGTGTGTGTGTATGTGTGTATGTGTGTGTGTGCGCGCGTGTGTGCATGTGTGTGTGTCATGGTGTATGTATGTGTCCTGCTGTGTGTCTGTGTGTGTGTTACGCTGTGTGTGTGTGTGTCATGCAGTGTGTGTGTGTGTGTGTGTGTGTGTGTTCTCTATAAATAAATGACTTTGTCACTTTTGTAATTATACATTCAGAAAAAAACAAATTGTATAATCACTGCCAAAATAGAGAAGGAATAACCACTTGGTCATTTATCTATTCATGCGAGATTCCTGCAATAGAATTATAGTTAAGCGTTCACTCTTACAGACAGTTGATAGAGTGTTGGATCTTTACTGAGCGACAGGTTCATATAAACCTATACTTGACTGAGGTAAATTTGTTAAATTCTAACCTCTCTGTAGTTGTACGTATTTAGACCAATAGTATTCATAAGTTTTGAACTGAGTATAAGCTAGACATGCATATACACTTGTTTATTAACAGTAAATACACGAGAACCTGAAGAAAGTGTGTATAAATATGACGATTTAACACACACACACACATATATATATATATATATATATATATTATGTGTGTGTACTTGAATTCCTCGAGATGGAGATCTTAGTGAAATTTTTATCGCTGAAGGAAATATAACCGGTGTCGAGTTCAAATCCAGGACGCTAATATCCCTGGGTAAGGCATGAATCCATCATGTTCCTTCCTAGCTATGAATAAATAATAAGGCAGACAGGGTTATTTAGCTTTGTTTAAACAATTGTTCTAGAAGAACAAAATCTTAATTTTTACCATCAGTACTCGTCTGAAAAAAAATTGACCTTGTATCCTATCTTACCTGTTTATTTACTGTTGCATAATTAGATCCTTCTGTATTCCTAAAGTATTATGATGTTATCGAAACACTTTTTTTTATTATTGAATATATACATTTCCTGATGGGTAGTCTGAGGCCTCCATGTAAGCGAGATCGAAATCCTGTCGCGCTATTATATTTACTTTTGGGACAAATATCTTTAAGAAAAGATGGAACCTTTTTACCTATCAGCTATGGCTTAAATACTATTACTACTGTTCTTCTATATGGATGGTTTTGACATTATATAACCCCCGATGGTTGATCCAACGCAAACAAAAAGAAAACATATTTCCTAAATGTTTAGGAGATTGGCTAATATTTTTAGTCAATACATGGTTTATGTTAGTTGAGATGAAACATATCTGAAGAAGTAAAAGAGTAAATTATTTCGCAGGTGAACGACAACACCCACAAATGTCGAAAGTAGATAATTCTTAGTTTTAAAGCTCCAAAAAGTTGGCTTTATGTGTTATTTCTGCTTGCTAGCCAGCTAGTTTTACTGGGCGGCTAGAAAGGAGGAAGGGAGAAGACAACATGCAGAGACGGTCGAGACACATTTGCACTTGCCCGTCAGCGTCACAGGCAGACACCTGTGGGTTTAACAATTGCTATTAGCTGGGGTGAATATACAGGGCGATCGCAGCAGCACCACAAATAAATGCGCATACAGAAACATATCTATCTATCTATCTATCTATCTTTCTATCTATCTATCTATCTATCTATCTCCCAATGCACATTTCAACAGGCTTCTATCTATCTATCTACGTATATTTGTGTGTGTATATGCCTGTATAAGTCATAATTAACGTGTACCAAATAAGAATCGAATTTATCGACATGCAATATTTGTTTTTAAAGCTTATTTCACGAAAAAAACATCTCAGATGTATTTTATAGGTATATGTAAGTGTGCATGGGAACGTGCGAATATATGCACATATAAGTATAAAAACTAAATATTACTATATACATGCACATACGCATATATGCAAGTGTGATAGTGTATACGTATGTGTGTATGTGACTCTAGATCTGTGTGTGTGTGCGTGAGAGAGAGAGAGAGTGAGAGAGTGGTAGTTTAGTGAGAGAAAGATATTAGATGGAGGTAGAAAAAGAGAGAAAGAAAAAGATTATCCAGAGTACAAGACCAAATGGTAGTCATTTACTAAGATTATCATAGTTTGACAAAAGGTCTGAAATATTGACCAGCCAGGGGCACCAAACCCTCTAACTGTGGTCAGATATACTATCCATGTAACACTCACCACAGGAGGTGTCCATCAGAACGTAAATGAAGAAAGAACAACTGTGTCATGTCATTTTTCGAGACTAGTTGACCCGCTTTTTCTAAAGAGTAGCATTCGGGAATTTTCATCGGGATCGAACGCCGAACACTAAATTTTGTGTGAAAACTGCAACTATCTCACGCATTAGATAGGCCATACAGTCTATCTGTATTTGTATTTCTCTCTCAGTATATATATATACATATATATATATATGTGTGTGTGTGTGTGTGTGTGTGTGTGTGTGTGTGTGTGTGTGTGTGTGTGTGTGTGTGTGTGTGTGTGAGAGCACGCATTATGTAGTCAACAGAAAAAAAATACAAAAAACTAAAAAACGCGCGAGGCTGACAAATACCCTAATGAAAGAAACAGAGAATATATAGGTAATAACAAAATATTACTATCTATGAAGTTTAATTGCTTTTTACTTGAACAGCATCCCTCCTTATCGATATTAGAAATATCTGACAACAGGTGAATTTTCTTTCAGGGAGAATACTAAGGCGAGACACATGAAAATAAGAGCTATCTCATAATTATTCAGACTTAAAATGGGGTCGAAGTTGGCTGACAGTGGCTTAATCTAGCTAGTAGTACAGAGACTTCAAATTCCAAACGATAAACAGAATAAGACAAAAAATGAATTTAAGCAAACAGGTTTCTCATTAAGAGGCATTAATTTTTAAACAATATCTCTACTTTTACAATGCCAAAATGTTACCTGGAATAATAAAACTTAACCACTAACGTTTAAGTAGATATATATAAAAGCCACACTAAACGAGGACATCGGTATATCAGCATACCTACTATATGACTTGTATTCAGATTTTAATGTCTACACTGGCCAGAAGTAACAGGGTAATCAATTATAGCGTAATATATAACTAATTTTTATTTGTTTTTCAATTTCTCAATTTTTCTCTCTCTCTCTCTCTCTAAACACACACACAGATATATATATATATATATATGTGTGTGTGTGTGTGTGTGTGTGTGTGTGTGTGTGTGTGTGTGTGTGTGTGTGAGTGTGTGTGTATTCAACTCGTGGTACTTCTTTCATCATTTGGGTTTCACGTATTACGATGATAATTTGAGAGAAATAAAGATTTTCCTTCTGATGAACGCGATGACACGTGAAACTAGCCGTAACGGAGGGAAAACCACAGGATTATCATTTTTAAATTCTTAGTTTAGAACCTGCTTTGATCTTGAAGAAATTTTACTGTTTTATTTCTTTCATTAAAAATATATCATTTTCTCTCTCTCGCGCTTTATATAGATATATATATATAGAAAGAGAGAGAGAGAGAGAGAGAGAGAGAGGGAGAGAGAGGGAAAGAGACAGAGAGATTTATTCATTTATTACTCAAATTGAGGACAGAACTTCGAGGATATATCTGAGCATAAGTCTATAGGTTGGTTTGAATCTATCTATCTATCTATCCTCTTATCTCTTTCTGTCTCTTTCTCTCTCTATATATACACCTGCGTTTCCGACGGAAAGAAAGTGTGTCTGGGTAGATAGATTTCGCGCGTGTGCTTGTTTTTTATTACCTTTGCATAAAAGCTAACTTGACTATTTAATTACAACCCACAATCTTCTTGTATATACAGTTCTATCTACATGATTGAGCGAGGTCGTTAGGCTGTCATGGCTCATTTCATCAAACGTTCCTTCTTCAAAGGCACCTGTATATACGTTTTTTTCACTCCAAATAAAAGTATTTAAAAAGGTATTTAGAATTCAGCACAACTAACGCTTCTCCTTTCCGGCACTCTTTTGATAATGCATAAAAAAAAAAACAAAAAAAAAAAACCCTAACTTGTATCACTTATGCCTACACAGTGTTGGAATAACCACTTGGCTATTTATCTATTCATATGAGATGTCCGCTATAGAATAATAGCTAAGCGTTCACACTTGCGGACAGTGGTGGTGACTTAGTTCCTCACTGTACGACACCTTTTCGTAAACCTGTGCTTGACTGAGGTAAACTTACGAAATCGCACATATGTAGACAGTATTCGTAGGGACAGAACAGGGTATTAGATAAGCATTTATACACACGTGAATATTTAAGGTAAAAACATACGAAGAAGGTATGTTTAAACATGAATAATAGGTAAATGAAAGTGTATACCTTAAACTTTCTATACGACTAAAATTCTCTGAGGATTGGATGCAATTATAATCCTGCCAAAAAGACACAAATTAACGATTCTTTAGATTAATAAACATAGAAATCTACTAAAGATTAAAGTAACTTAAAGTCCATTGTACGCCTGAATTAATATTTTGTACTGTCTGCGTCACTTTGATTGTTATTTTATTGTAAAAGTTATTGATTATTAAATGCAAATTAGAATCTGTCATTCTTTTCTATTTAGAATTATATGTATCACGAAGGACCGCTGTTAAAGGTTCGCGTCTTGTCTTCTGTTTAACTTAAGTTCAAAAGAACGAAGTGTTGAAAATTGTGAAACAAAAATCTGTTTAAACTGTTACATGTTAGAAATTCAATTGGTTTAATTTACATTTTATTCTATTTATAAGGAACTGGGTGAAGTGACCAGATGAAGAAATATAAGGTTTAAAGCGAGCTTAGGTGAGAATTCAAGAAGGAAGATGAAATGGTGAATCTATTAGCTGGCTTTATTAAGAGTTGGGCTAAAAGTGAAAGAGTAAGGTGAATATGAAGACGGATAGCGAAACGAAGAAGAAAGAGAAGGAAGAAAAGCAGGAAGGAAGACGACATTGAATGGGCAAACAGATAAGATAGATTATCTTATTGAGAAAGAAAGAAAGAAAGAAAGAAAAAAAGAAATGCCTGTGTTAAGGGATAGCTTCTAAAGCGAGAAGGCGAAGTAAAGAACCTAACAAATAATAGAAAGAAAGAAAGAAAAATGACTGTTTTAAGCAATAGCTACTAAAGAGAGAGAATGAATGATAACCAAGGAAGTAAAAGAAAGAAAGAAAGAAAGAAAGAAAGAAAGAAAGAAAGAAAGAAAGAAAGAAAGAAAGAAATGCCTGTGTTAAGGGATAGCTAATAAAGTGAGAAAGCGAAGGAAAGAACCAAACAAATAAATAAATAAATAAAGAAAGAAAGAAAGAAAGAAAGAAAGAAAGAAAGAAAGAGGTAGAAAACAGAAGAGTGCAATGGAAAACAAAAGAAAGGAAAAAAGCAGAACAACGTAAATGAAAGGAAGGAAAAAAAAAATAAAGTGAAAAAAAAAAAAAAAACAGAAAAAGAAAAAAAAAAGAAAAGAAAAGATAGAAAGTAAATAAATAAAGAAAAATTGAAAGAAAACAAATGAAAGAAATTAAATAAATAAAGATTGGAAGAAAGTGAAGGCGAAAAACCATCTGCATTATTGCGATGGTGACCAGTCACGTCTACTTTGAAAGCCATGGGGTGCCCCAAACCAGTGGTCCTGTACCGGACAAATTATAACTGGGCAAATAGGTGGGGGCGCATCGAGGAGAAGTAACGATAATGAAGCTAGGCTTGTAGTTAATGGCTACAATAGTGATCTTGATCCTCACCGGGTGTCCCACTGCGTGTGAGACTGTACTAAGCTTTGTAAATACTTTTTAGCAAGCTATCATCTCGTTTGTGTAATGAGTTTAAAACTGAACAAGTATCGTCTTGTACGAAACTTACTTGTTCCGAGTAAATATAATGGAGATCTTAGTGGCCAAACGTATTTCTTACTCATTTCTCTGTGATTTTCATTTAAATTCAAATTAAAAAAAGAAGGAAATTCGAATGTTCTCTGTACTGGGATAATATAATCTAATTATTTCTATTTTTTTTTTCGGATTTAGTCTCATACGAGACCAAATTAATCTAAAAAAGTTTATTTTTGTCTACCTGGTCGGGGAGATTGTAGCGTGCATCTCACAGACCAATATTCGAATTCCAGGACTTTAAAGTCGTTTTACAAAGGTTCACGACACTTGAAGTTTGGCGCCGCATAATCTTTCAAAATTTTTGTCTACGAAGCTAACGTTGAGAGTTATCTAGAACAGCAATGAGAAAGGAAAGGAGGTTCAAAAGAAAATGAATAAGAATCAAATAATGCAATACGGGCGGCAAAAAATGAACAAGTTGAAAGAAGTGAATAAGTATGAATGATTTTTTGAGGGAAGAAGAGTCTGTCAAAGACAAGGTGAAAGGAAAAAGAATAAAAAAAAGAATTTTAAACGAGATAGAGCGAAAATATATATAAAAAAAATCAATAACAAGAGAAATATTATATAAATAAGAAATTGTATATATATATTAAATCAGAAGAGGTGTACGTATTTATGGGCGATTGTTGCTGGTTACCATCGGTTGAAAAGCTTTTTTCCCTGGAAACTTTTACAGGCACCTAATATATTTATGTGTTTATATACATATATTTATTTGATTGAGAGAGTCATATATACTGAGAGTGAACGGAAAAAGATGCTGAAAGAGTGAGAAAGAGAGAGAGAGGGAGATCTATTTTATTCAGTCCTAGTTTATATTGAACTTAAATGTAAAGATCGCTTTTCAAACGAACAGATTATACTGATACTGACAGTCCTACACAGACAGTTCTGCCAGTCGGTCTCAACGTTGGCTGGGCACAAGTAGCTGTAAAGATGCTTCCATAGGAAACGAACTGTCCACTCTCAGGTTTAATCAGCTCAGTGTTACTTTAATAAACTTAGGTTTGTATGGTTGTATGGTTAAGGGAGACACGTTTTGGATCATTCGCTGATACTCGAACTCGCTACAGAGCTCCAATAGTCAGTTAGATCACCTAGTTAAATCTCAGTCCAAGGCAACGCGCTAGTCTAATAGAAAGCCAAGTCTGTAAGTATAGGGCATTTAGTGGGAATCGAACTCGTAATAAAGTTTCAATGGTCTGCTGTCTATGTTGGTACCATGACCATGGAGGTGCCCGTGGTGTAATTGTTATCCTCGCAGGAATTGGACCCGGCGACTCGAGTTCAAATCCTGGACGAGACTGATTGCATTTCACATAGCACTAATACCCTTGGGAAAGGTATGAATCCAATTATTCTCCCTCCAGCTATGGGTAAATAGTAGGGCAGACTAGGTTCTTCAGCCTTGGTCAGGCAACTAGTCTAGGAGAAGGAAAACTCTGAATTCAAACCTGTTAAACTCCGCTTAAAATTGACCTTGTGTCATATCCTGCCCGAGCGGAGGGGTTGGGTAAAAAAAAAATAACAACATATAGATTCGTAATTTGAAAAAAGAATAGCAATCATTGAAGAAAGCTGGTTCAAATATCATTCCTGACTTTAAGCTTAGGAACAGTGTAAACCCCGTATATATATATATATATATATATATATATATATATATATATATATATATATATATATATGTATGTATGTATATATCGCCTGTGTATATTTTGAGAGCTCAAAACCAGTGGTAGCAGGGGATATATACGGAAATAGAAAGATAGATAGATAGATAGATAGATAGATGTAAGTGTGTTTTTTTTTTTTTTTTGTGAAAAAAAGTGGCTTTTGTATATTTCAAGGAAAACATAGACGTTTTAAAACACCTGTATCGGATACTAGAATACTTTGTAACCAGGAAAACTTGAATTGTCATGCATGCTAACCTATAATCATTGAGAAAGCGTAAATTCATACACACACACATATATCTGTTTGTTATAGTTCGAAAAATGAGAATTTACACTCGGTTCAAATAAAGTCTTAAACTGAACAATCAAGAGATAGAAAGCTTTCTTTATTAGCATGTATCAATATAATGACGTACAACACAAAATTAACAGATAGATAGATAGATAGATAGATAGATAGAACGACGTTTAAATAAAAGCCAGGTAAGTACAATATTTGTTGTCCGGGACCAGGTCCTTAGCCGTAAGAGATATGCAGAACGTCTTTTGAATTTGTAATCAGTGACTTTAAATGTAAAGTGTGTTCTTAAATGAAAACGATGTCCTAAATTGAAATAGGGATAGTTTTACAAGACGTGGATGATGAAATGAATTGAAAGTAAATTTGTAAAAAAAAAACAAAAACAAATAGAGTTAATAATAAAATGTGTAACAAGAAAGGAAAGAGTACCTAAGAAAAAAAAACCAACAAAATAGATAAAGTGTTATTAAAAAAAAAAAATCACAACGCATTTTATAAAGCATCCCAAGATTTTGTCGGCTTAAAAGATGAAAATATATAATTTATGATTTTACTAAAGAGAAAACTGACTGAAAGTCATTTATTTAACAATTCTGATTATAAAACTGCTGTTGGTTTAAACAAGTAAGATTTCTCTTTTTTTTTTTTTAACCGTGAGTTGGTAATCAAAATTTTAGCAAAATAAAATTAAATACAAAAGGTGGATGGGAAAATATTCTTTCCTGATCATAGATGATTTGCACGATCTCATTTAACCAGCGTGCATATATATATATATATATATATATATATATATATATATATATATATATATATATATATATATATGTTATTTTTCTTATATTGTAAATTTATTCATGAAACGGAAGATCCGTAGTCTCACTCAACACACAATCATCCCCTCAACAACACGCACACAGGTGCGCGTATTTACCTATGTATATACCAGAGTGGAAGTAAACGCGTTATTTAAGTATATATAATTTTTTACTTACCTTCGGTGTAAGCCAGGTTGGAGATGAGTACTCCATATATAATAAGTTGCAATACGACCATATCACGTATAGCCATCACAGCGTTTGTATGTGTGTAAGTGTCGGTATACTGGTTAGTGTACGTACAGACAATGTATGCGTTTTACGTTTGAGAAATTGATGGGTGAACTGGATGGATAGATAGACAAACTGAGAGACAGGCTTGATTGGTTGATGATGAAGTGTATTAGTATGTGTGCGTGTCTGTGGTGGAGATGGTGTTATAGTGAGCTTAAATAAAGGAAGAGGAGGGGGAGGTCTATGAGTTGCTCCCGTTCTGCCTCACTTTGAGACACAGTTGATCTGTCAGTTTTAGATACTTGTAGGATTGTATTTCTCTGTGTTTAGACGCATGTGCGTTTACATACATATATGTGAAGAATAGAACCCTGTGTGTATGTGTGCGTGTGTGCTTGTTCTTTTTGTTGTTGTTGTTGTTATTTTTTGTTTTGTTGGGTTTTTTTTGTGTATGTTTTGTGTGGGTGTGAAGGATGATCGAGTATATGTAAGGGTTATTACGAGTTGTATTATATGTGTGAATGCACTACATTAGTGTCCTCACACGTCCGATCTGTGGGTGTATTTTTTCTGGAATTTGTATATATTTCTGATTTATATCCACCGCAAGCATACAGATATATTTATAAAATATTTAGAAAATTGATTTTTTTTTTGGTGTTTTCTTTTGTTTTTTTTTTTATCCTTTCCTTTTTTGTTATATAAAACTATTTTTTGCTATTTTGTTATCGTTTTTTTTTCTTTTTAGGTGTAAGATTTTTTTTTTTATATTCACCTTTTTTTACTTTTAAAATTCCTCCTCTTTTCTCTCTTTCTTTTCCTTTTATTTAATTTATTTTTTCTTTTATTTTTGTTACGTTTGTGATCCCAAGTAATGTCTACAGAACTGGGGCTTTAAACATTTTTAAAGAAACCCCGAATTTCGTTGACAGTTTTCTTTGCATGAACACATAAAAAACACTTAGAACAATATTTAAAGAAATACTGAGGACTTTGTTAATGTAAGTAAATGTTGTTATTGTTGTCGTCGTAAGTCGTTTTTTCTTGTGTGTGTTTTTGTTGTTGTTGTTTTTTTTTTTATAAACAAATATACTTCAGCGGGAATACACGCTGATAAAGTTGATGGTGATCGTTTTGATACAACATAACGATGCCTACAAAACCTATATTGTTTTCATTTTGTATTACAATACATAAACAAATAAAAAAAAGTATAATAAATAACAACAGAATGGCAGAAAGAGAGGGTTATTTTCTTTCTTATTTTTCTTTTTTTTTTTTTTTGAAAAAAAAATGATAAATCGACTATTTCAGCAACTAAGTCGGCTCCTTCGCCGTGTGGTTAATGTGTGTTGGAAGACACACACAACTTATAATAAATACAAAGTGTGAGATCGCTCCGAAAAAAAGCAGTGGGGGGGATGACAATGTATGGTATATTGCAAGATGGGAGGAGGTGAAGATATTGCTGTTCGTTTGAGTAGTGGTTGTGACTGGGGTTGAACTGAGGAGGATGATAGGGGTGGTTGACCTGGGGCTGGTATACCGAGTGAGAGAAAGGTGTAAAGAGAGAGAGAGAGAGAGAGAGAGAGAGAGAGAGAGAGAGAGAAGAGTGGAAGATAGAGGAAGAGAACAAAAAAAAAGGAGCGAAAGGATTTTTTTTTCTTTCAAAAATATCCCACAAGGTCCTCTTAATTAAAATTCGTCCGGTCACCCTTTTCAACGTAAAAGACTTGTTAAAAGAAAACAAGGGTAAAAAAGGAAAGAAAGAAAGAAGTAAACACAGTCGCTACCACCTTCGTCATGTGTAGCAGTAGTTAAAGAAGGATGTAACAGCAGTAGAAGCAGTTCCGTTGGTGTCGATAGTATAAATTGTAGTCGTAATCGTTGTTAAAAAAGGATTAGTTTGAGCACAGCACCAACAAATATCACCAGTAGTAGTAGTAGTAGTAGTAGTCGTTGTAGTAGTAGTAGTTGTTGTAGTAGTAGTAGTAATTGTTGTATTTGTAGTAGTAATTTTAGTAACTGTCGAAGCTCTAGTGTTTATAGAGAGAAATATGGCAGTAGTAATAATGTCAGGATGGAATTAATTCGTACTGGAAACAAAAATATTGGTTCATACCAGATACATTAGTTTGGTACGATGTAATATCCAGCTCTATAGTTACAGCTATGGAAATAAGAAGAAAGGATATATGGAAGGAGAAGGAGATCGATCTTGTTTTACTCCTAATCGTTTCTTCTCGACTTCTTGCTTTTTGCTTATACACTTCTTGTTCCTAAATATAATGGAAGGAAAGAAATTGATAAAATCCGGTGTTTAAAAACAAAAAAGAAAAAAGAAAAGAAAAAAAGTAAAAGAAAAGAAGCAAAAACAAAAAAAAAAAAACAAACAAACCCTAAAACAAACAAAAACACACACTCAAAAATTTATAAAAAATCAAAAAAACAAAACAAAATAGACAACACGACTTGAAAAATGTTATTCCGAACGTCGTTTTTTGTCAGTCCCCTAGGCGTCAAACTCCAGTTTTGTTCTGCATTTCGACGTTTTTCCGATCTTATTTACTCTTTCTTTCTTTCTTTCTTTCTTTCTGGTGTTTGTTGGTTTCCTTCTGTCTTTCTATCTTTCTTTATTTGTGACGAACTGCTTCTTGCAGTCATTTAACCAAATGCTTTTTCGCTATAATTCCCGGACTACATGTGTGTGTGCCAGTCTAGTTCATATTAGTACAACTTCAGTTCGTATAGATACGGTTCTCTTGTGTGCGTATATATATATATATATATATATATATATATATATATATATATATATATATATGTGTGTGTGTGTGTGTGTGTGTGTGTGTGTGTGTGTGTGTGTGTGTGTGTGTGTGTGTGTGTGTAAAACGAGAGAATATATATATATATATATATATATATATATATATATATATATATATATATATACTTTAAGAAAAACAACAAAACTGGTCACATAGGATTATGAATTTATTTCCATCCTGTTACGCATTTTTGAAATTTCCAAAAACACGAAAAAAATTAACAGGACTTCTTCAGATCTTTTAGATAAAAAAACTAATATATATATATATATATATATATATATATATATATATATATATATATATATATATATACTCATCTATTTTTTCATAAAAGCACAATTTATTTCATACCAAAGATCCCAGGATTTTTTAAAAATTCTTTTTTTATTTCTGTGTAATATTTTACAATCAAGATGAATATCATTAAATATAATCTATTGTCATTCTCCTCACAACTGAAACAAAGTGAACAAACATAATAAAATCTTGGCATTTTTGGTTTTAGACGAAAACTAGAATATATGAAATTCGTAAGGGTGTACTTATTAATGGGCGATACTGTATATAGCATCAACATCACAATCATCATCATTATCATTGTCATCATCAACGACTAGTTATTCTGACAGCAAGGAGTCCATTGACTCTCACCCACCATCCACACACAGACGCACACATACATACATACATACATACATACAATTACACACACACACACACACACACACACACACACAATTACTCACACAGACACACACACAGACACACAAACACAGACACACACACAGACACACACAGACACACAGACACACAGACACACACACACACACACACATATATATATATATATATATATATATATATATATATATATATATATATATATATATAACGAGAGAATTCTGTTTACACTAAGCTAAAAATCGTTTTCTGGTTGGAAACTTTCACAAATATATAATGCACACACACACACACACATACACATACAGACACAGACACAGATACACAGACACACAGACACAACCACACACACACACACACACACACACACACACACGTATATATATATATATATATATATATATATATATATATATATATATATAAAACCAGGGAATTTTGTTTACATTCAGCTAAAAACCGTTTTTGGGTTGGAAACTTTCACACACACACACACACACACGCGCGCACGCGCACACGTGCGTATACATATATATATATATATATATATATATATATATATATATATATATATATATATATATATATATATATATATATATATAAAGGTAATGCATTCTATTTGTGCACGTGGTAGTTTGTGGTTAAAAGAAGGAATACAAATTAAACACAAAAAAAAGAAAAAATGCAACAAATTAACTGCGTGTACATGTCAATGCAGACGTATTTGACAGTTATGTAATGTAATTTACAAAGCGCTTTGCTTTGATGTGGCACAAGGCCGAATGAATGGGGCGCCCAATGAGACTCGAACTCACTCGTGTAGGTCTGCTAGTCTAGCTTGCTAACCGTTACACCACCTGAGGGTGCCCTACTGCCCTACAGTGCCCTACAGACGTATTTGACAGTTTGTTACTCTTTTATTGTGAGCACTGGGACAGATATTTCAGGCCGAGAACTCCTAATCAGCATCTAAAACGCATAAAAAGGTATGCCAAAAAAAGTAGATCTTATCCACGTATATGTGCGTTATGAGACATATCCGAACATTGAAATAGATGTAAACGTAGAAGCCAAACACACAACCACTTGACAAAGATATATCTATTTATCGTGACCTCATGAACATTCCGTTATAAAGATAGATGTACACTGGCACAAACCCTACTCGGTAGTTGGGTGTATATCTTGCTTTTAAGGAAAATAAATCTTATTTATATAAGAGGGGGAAGCAAAAGTTAATAATTTATTGATTGTTAAATTATTTGGACCCGCCCCATATTCTATTTTACCAGATGAAGTTTATATACAAACGTTTTTTTTGTTTTTTTTTTATTTGAAATGTTGTGTGTGTGTGTGTGTGTGTGTGTGTGTGTGTGTGTGTGTGTGTGTGTGTGTGTGTGTGTGTGTGTGTGTGTGTGTGTGTGTGTTTCACACGTAGCTTTTCGATTTTTCTTATTCTATTTACAGCATGCAGTTTTATTTTAAATACTTTCTTTTTATTCTTAGGAATATATCCATCTTAATTCAAATGTACGTGTACTTCACATCTTTGTGTAATATCTATCGATATATTGCAATAATGCTCAATATATATAT